>NW_026844097.1:286863-341753 GCF_029531705.1 Pantherophis guttatus | reverse complement strand
TACAAAAAAGAATATTATGGTCCAGTCATTCCAATCTCTGTCTCCTCAGATTCTGACCTGTTGGATTCAATTCTTTCCAGATGTTTGGACTATACTTCCCAATACCCAGGCTAAAAGTACAGAATTAGAGAATAACAGAGTTGGAAGGCACCTTGGAGGTCATCTAGTCCACCCACCCACGCCACTCAAGCAGGAGACCCTATATACAATTTCAGACAAGTGACTGTCCAGTCTCTTCTTAAAAACCTCCAGTGATGGAGCACCCACAACTTCTGGTGGCAAACCGTTCCACTGGTTAATTGTCCTCACTGTTAGGAAGTTTCTCCTTAATTCCAGGTTGCTTCTCTCCTTGATTAAATTTCCAGTCATTACTTCTTGTCCATGCCTCTTTCATCTCTCTCCCACTTAGCAAGGATTTGAGAAGAACGCTGGACCTTCCTTTCCAAAGATAGATCTTCAAGCTTCTGCTCTCTTTTAACTCACCCCCCTTTTAGCACCTTGGTGTCCTGCTGTTCTTTTTCCCGAGCCTTTCCTCCTTCTCCTCTCTTCCATCCTCCCACTTTGACAAACACAAAAAAAAATAAGTAAATCCTTCACTCTCTATACTACAGGTGAGGGGAAAATGGAACTTGAGTGCCAGGCGTAGGTAGGTAGGATCTATAGCAGCTTTTGTGCAATCCATCAGTCCTACTTATAACATAATAGCAGTATAACTCATACAAGCCACTGACTCATGTAAGGCATGGAGTCCTACACCGCGCAGAGGAGTTGTGAACAAAGCTGCACAGAGGCTGTTGCATGATTACAACATTAGCAGCAAGCTTCCCACGCTGACAACACCAGGGAAAAATCAACCGAGTAACAGAATAATGAGAGGGACCTTGGAGGTCTTCTACTCCAACCCCCATATTCGAGCAGAAAACCCTGTAACATTTCAGAGAAATGGTCGCCCAATCTCTTCTTAAAACCCTCCAGTGTTCGAGCACCCACAACTTCTGGAGGCAAGTCATTCTACTGATTAATTGTTCTCATTGTTAGGAATTCTGACCTTAATTCCAGGTTGCTTCTCTCCTTGATTAGTTTCCATCCGTTGCTTCTTGTCTTGCCTTCTGGTGCTTTGGAGAATAGCTTGACTCCCTCTTCTTTGGGGCAGCCCCTGAGATATTGGAAGACTGCTATCATGTCTCCCCTGGTCCTTCTCTTCATTAAACTAGACAAACCCAGATCCTGCAACCGTTCCTTCGTATGTTTTAGCCTCCAGTCCCCTAATCATCTTGGTTGCTCTTCTTTGCACTCTTTCTAGAGTCTCCACATTTTTTTTTTAATAGTGTGGCGACCAAAACTGGTGTTGTGGCCCCGCCCTCTGAGCCTGTCCCATCGGAGGAAGAAAGCTCCGAGCATGAGGAAGAGGAGTCAGCCAGGCCTCCCTCTCCAGGCCCCTCCCCTCTGGCACTGTCTCAGGTGCCGGCCGAGGGAGAGGAGATTAGCAGGGAGACAGGTGGCTCGGATGAGAGCGAGGGAGAGACATCATTCCTGGACGCACGCCTCCGAAGGCGTGATAAACGATTGCAGCAGCTTAGGAGGCGTGCTAGGGATTAGAACTGAGTCACTGGACCACACCCCAGAGACTATATAAGAGAGGGTGGTGGCCAGTGATCCTTGTGACGAACAAAAGTAAACCTTGGATAGTCACTAAAGCCTCATCCGGAAACTGCTGAGAGGAATATTATTCTGATTGGACTTTTGTACGCTAAGTATCTTATCTTTCTGTTTTGTGGAAATAAATGCACTTGGCAGACGGTGTGTAAATCGCTGCCAAGTTGGAGATAAAGACCTGGGTGTGTGCCAAAGTGTTTCCTTAACCCTCGGCTGGGTGTGTTTGTGTGTGTGTGTGGACGGGGACAGATCAACTGGATGCAATAGTCCAAGTGTGGCCTTACCAATGCATGATAAAGTGGTATCAACACTTCACGTGATTTTGATTCTATCCCTCTGTTGATGCAGCCTAGAACTGTGTTCGCTTTTTTGGCAGCTGCTGCACACGGCTGGCTCCTATCTAAATGGTTGTCCACTAGGACTCCAAGATCCCTCTCACAGTTGCTACTAAGAAGAAGCAGGTCAAGCTATTCTCCAAAGCACCTCAAGGCAGGAGAAGAAGCAATGGGTGGAAACTCATCAAGGAGAGAAGCAACCTGGAATTAAGGAGAAACTTCCTAACAGTGAGGACAATTCACCAGTGGAACAGCTTGCCACCAGAAATTGTGGGGACTCCGACACTGGAGGCTTTTAAGAAGAGATTGGTCTGAAAAAACATAGGATCTCCTGTTTGAGCAGGGAGTTGGATTAGAAGACCTCCAAGGTCCCTTCCAGCTCTATTTTTCTGTTAAAACCAACCTCTCTCTATTTTAAATTTCTCCTTCCTTCCTTCCTTCCTTCCTTCCTTCCTTCCTTCCTTCCTTCCTTCCTTCCTTCCTTCCTCCTCTTTCTTTTCCTCCCTCCCACTCCCTCTCCTTCTCCTCTCCTCTCCCCTTTCTTCCAGTCCCGTCTATCCCCTTCCTTCCTTCCTTCCCTTCCTTCCTTCCTTCCTTCCTTCCTTCCTTCCTTCCTTCCTTCCTCTTCCTCTTTCTTTTCCTCCCTCCCTCTCCTTCTCCTCTCCCCTTCCTTCCCCCCTTTCCTTCCTTCCTTCCTTCGTTCCTTCCTTCCACTCTTTTTCTTTCTTTTCCTTCCTCTCTCTCTCTCTCTCTCTCCCTCTCTCTCTCCTTCCTCCTCCCGTGCTTGTGCCTTCTTTTAGGGGCAGACTCTGCTTCAGTCGAAGAGTCCAGGGAGCCACACAGTAGCTCAGGCCGAGACAGACAAAGCATCCCATTTAGAAGCCGGCAAGCTCATTCCAAGAATCAGCTGTGTCTTTTCACGCTGCTCTTCCAGATGGCTTCTCCTGCTTCATTCCTGGAAGCTAGTAAATCCATTTAGTCTTTCCTCTTCCCTCTGTGAGCCTTATTTTCTCACTTCAAATATTGTTTCCTCTCTGCCAAAAGGGAAATAATCAGGGAGATGTGTGGGGAGCTGAAAGTGCTGGCTCTGACTTGATAAAATGCTAACCCATCACACCTTTTTTTCCCCTTTCCTGTCTTTATTCCATCTCTCTTTTCTTTCTTTTTCTTTTTCTTCTTTTTATCAAATGCAATGCACCACATCAGGAGGTGAGTCGAACGACATCACAGCAATCTTCCTTATTTTCTCTTCATCTAGCATTCATTTTCGGGCCATCCTGAAAACCTTTTTAAAAAAAATGATCTGAAGAGGAAATCGGATCAGGTGTCTCCTGGTTGAAGGCCTACCTCCAAAAAGCCAAATTGCAATCCAACACAAAATGAAAGACTTTTACTCTCGTTTCATTTGATAGACTCTCTTTTTGTGGTTGCCCTAATCCTGCTTCACCTTATTCTAATCTAGAACTTCTACCAGGGATCTTTTAAACATCTAAATTAAACGTACCGTGGGTTCTCCATCACTGGAGGTTTTAAGAAGAGACGGGACAGCCATATGTCTGAAATGGAATAGGGTCTCCTGCTTGATTGGACTGGAAGACCCTCTGAAGTCCCTTCCAACTGTGTTATTCTGTAATTCTGTAATTTCAGCCTGGGTGTTGGGAAGTGTAGTCCAAAGATCTGGAAGGTTGCATCAACAGAGGGATAGAATCAAGATCACGTGAAGTGTTAATACCACTTTATAAGGCCTTGGTAAGGCCACACTTGGAATACTGCATCCAGTTTTGGTCGCCACGATGTAAAAAAGATGTGGAGACCCTAGAAAGAGTGCAGAGAAGAGCAACCAAGAGGATTAGGGGACTTGAGGATAAAACATACGAAGAACGGTTGCAGGAACTGGGTATGTCTAGTTTAATGAAAAGAAGGACCAGGGGAGACATGATAGGAGTCTTCCAATATCTCAAGGGCTGCCCCAAAGAAGAGGGAGTCAAGCTATGCTCCAAAGCACCTGAGGGCAGGACAAGAAGCAACGGATGGAAACTAATCAAGGAGAGAAGCAACTTATAACTAAGGAGAAATTTCATGACAGTTAGAACAATTAATCAGTGGAACAACTTACCTCCAGAAGTTGTGAATGCTCCAACACTGGAAGTTTTTAGGAAAAGATTGGACAACCATTTGTCTGAAGTAGTGTAGGGTTTCCTGCCTGGGCAGGGGGTTGGACTAGAAGACCTCCAAGGTCCCTTCCAACTCTGTTATTCTATTCTATTCTATTCTATTCTATTCTATTCTATTCTATTCTATTCTATTCTATTCTATTCTATTCTATTCTAATTGAATCCAATCTGTCAAGGAGATAGGCAGGAAACCCTACACCTTTTCAGACAAATGGTTGTCCAATCTCTTCTTAAAAACTTCCAGCGTAGGGGCATTCACAACTTCTGGAGACAAGTTCTTACAACTGCTGAAGGTGTAAACATCATTAAAATCGATGTGGTAACCTCTCCAGTATAGCTACAACAAATGAAATAAATTGCTAGCAATCTGGATGGATGGATGGATGGATGGATGGATGGATGGATGGTCAGACCTCAAGTTGAGGATTACCTTTATTTTAGTTATATTTCCTGTGTGGTCTACCTGGTAAGGCCGACAGAAATACTAATAAGCCAGGAAAAATTGAACGTATGAGGACAGACAAAGGAAGTACAGCTAGTCCTCGACTTACGACCCAAATTGAGCCCAAAATTTATGTTACTAACCGAGACATTTGTCAAGTGGGTGTTGTCCGCTTTTTACGACCTTTCTTATCAGAAGTTGTTAAGTGAATCATTGAGTTGTCAATTTAGTAAAATGATTGTTAAGTGAATCTGGCTTCCCTGTTGACGTTGCTGGTCAGAAAGACGCAAAGGGGAATCACGTGATCCCACAACTGTCATAAATGCGAACCAGCATTGCCAAGCATTTCAATTTTGATCACAGGATCCTGGGGATGCTACAACAGTTGTAGTGTGAAAACCATTTTTTTCAGGGCCGTTGAAACTTTGAATGGTCACTAAACAAACCGTTGTAAATTCGAGGACTGCCTGCAACTACCTCTCGTTTGTTTCCAACATATTTGCATCCGTTACCTCATATATATATATATATATTTGTATATTTTTCACGCCCTTCATTTAAGAATGTCATCTACTTCACCTAAATTTTGACGGAGTGATGCTAATATTCTAAATTAGACCAATAATCTCACTTATTCCCTTTTAACTAAATGGGGGGGGGAGCTGTAACCGCCAGCAGTTGGAATTATAGATTTTAAAAGGATTTTTAAAAAACCGCAACTCATAGACACACCGCCACAGAGAGAGGCACACAAAATATAAAATACATATTTTAATTAGACTTTAACTGGTCAAATTTTGATACACACGTAAAATCCCTTAATGGTACATCGATTTTTGAGCTGAGAAATGATCCACCTAAAAAGTATATGAAATATGCATCTGCGTTTCACATGTCTGCATTTCGTCTTAATAAGGACTTCTAAATATATTTCCTCTCCAGACACACATTTTTTTCTAAATGAATATTCATACGCATTTAATATCAGCTTAAACGATACTAATGGATTTAAAGGTGTGTTTTGCTCTGTTTAAATGACCCGGAGTTGAGTCACATCCTGAAGAAATAGAAGGAAACAGGGATGTCTCGGAGGAGGGAGAAAATGATGTCAAATACAGGGAGTCCTCGATTTAATGACCGTTAGAACAGCACTGAAAAAAAGTAATTTATGGCCATTTTTCACACTTATGACCGTTGAAGCCTCCCCCTGGGTTTCCTGCCTGAGCAAGGGGATGGACTAGAAGACCTCCAAAGTCCCTTCCAACTCTGCTTTTCTAACTCTAATGGAGACCCAAGTGTTTTATCAATCTGGACCAGTGGTGAAATCTAAAATTTGTTACTACCGGTTCTGTGGGCGTGGCTTGGTGGGGGGGGGTTTGATGTGACTGGGTGGGCGTGGCCATTTTTTTTTTTTTTACTTTTAGAACCACTTTTTCTACAACCTCTTCGGCGAAGAGATTGTAAAAAAAATGCTTTCAAAAGGCTCTGACGATCCCAGCTGAGTTGCCTGATCATCAGAGGCTTTTTTTTTCTTTTAAATGCCTCTGACGATCAGGCAACTCAGCTTGGATCATCAGAGGCTTTTAAAAGAAAAAAAGCCTCTGATGATCGCGTGGCTCAGCTGGACATTGGGGGGGGGCAGGGATTTTTGCTACCGGTTCTCTGAACCACCCGCCTCCATCGCTACCGGATTGGGCGACCCGGTCCGAACCGGGAGCATTTCACCCCGGATCTGGACCCTGATAGATTTCCTCACCAACCAAGAAATAAAGAGAAATTTCCTGACAGTTAGAACAATTAATCCGTGGAATGACTTCCCTCCGGAAGTTGTCAATGCTCCAACACTGGAAGATTTTAAGAAGATATTGGACAACAATTTGTCTGAAACGGTATAGGGCCGTGATGGCGAACCTATGGCACGCGTGCCACAGGTGGCACACAGAATCCTCTCTGCAGGTACGCCCGCCGTCGCCCGCCCAGAAAGAAAACTTCAACACCAAGAAAGAATGAAAATGCTGTGTTACATTAATCCCACTGCCTTAGCAGCATTTCTCCATACCTTTAAAAAAAAAAAAGTCGATATAATTTAGATCTGCGAGTTATATCTAAGGAGCTGTCGTTATTTCCTGGAGCAGAGAGAGAATTAAAATATCTTTCTGATATCCATCTAGACTTGAAGCTTTGCGACCAGAAGCTAAATTTGCTGGAATTTTTTTAAAAATCAAAGGAGGCAGAAACTTGGTGAACAGCTACAAAAGAGAACTTTATTTTAATTTCCAGCGTGGAAATGACAAATCCGGAAAACTCCTGCCCGGTTGACGTATCTCCAAGTCTCTTCCGATTAAAAAAAAAAAAAAAACCTCTACTTTTCTAAAGTTTCTAAATTCTTAAATAAAAAAATTCTAATTAACCTTCCTGAGATAATCCTGGCCACCAAGTCCCTTGCTGTTTAGAGAAGACTTCCTTTCTTCTCTTTCTGTTTCTTGACCCCGTGAATTCAACTCCTAATGAAGGAATTGTGAACATATGGCATCTATTTTTATTTCTTCTCTGAAAAAAAAAGGTCCGATCAGGCCAGCGAAACAAATATAGATATGGAAGTCTACCCCCATGATAACTGAAGCAACCGTTACCGTAATCTCTCCTCTATATAGGTAGTCCTCGACTTGTTACCACAATCAAGCCCAAAAATTAGATTGCTAAGCAAGACAGTTAAGTGAATTTGGCCCCATTTTACAACTTCTCTTGCCCTGGTTGTTAAGGGAGTCACTGTGTGTGTTAGGTTAGGTTAGGTGGCCTCAACATCCCTCTAAAAGAATGCAAATGACCAGCTGTCTGCAAGGAGTATAAATCCTTCCATTCCCCACTATCCTGTCAGAGCTGAAGAAGCTTCTTAGATGAGAAGAGAAATGTCCTCAAAAGAAAAAACGAGGAAGTCCAGTTGCCTCTTAAAAAACAAGCTTTGGGACAACAGAACAACTCTGTTTGGCCAAGTATGATTAGACCCACAGGGTTGTTTTTATGGGGAAAACAGCAGGAGGAGGAGGTTCTGTTAAATATGTTTGCCACCTTGAGTTGTTTATAAAAGCAATAAAAGAAAATAAACAGAATAATAACAGGATTGGAAGGGAACTTTCCAATGTTTCCAATGTTTTTTAACATTTGTATTATATGTATTTTATTTGGCTGTTCACCGCCCTGAGTCCTTCGGGAGTAGGGCGGTATACAAATTCAATAAAATAAATAAATAAATAAACTTAGAGGTCATTAGTCCCACCCCCTGATCAAACAGGAGACCTTATACCCATGATGGTGAACCTATGGCACACGTGCCACAGGTGGCACGCGTAGCCATATCGGTGGGCACGCGAGCTCAGCTCCGGCACGAATATGCGTGCCGGCCAGCTGATTTTCAGGCCTTCTGGGCCCACCAGAAGTAGGGAAACAGGTTGTTTCCTGCCTCTGGAGGACCTCAGGGGGTGGTGGGGAAGGCCTGTTTTTCTCTCTCCCCAGCCCTCTTGTCTGGGGAGGGCAAAAATGGCCTTCCACACACCACACACACCCCCGGAGGCCCTCGGGAGGCCGGAAATGGCCCATTTGCCAACTCACACACCACACACACCCCCCCCGGAGGCCCTCCGGAGGCCGGAAATGGCCCATTTGCCAACTCACACACCACACACACCCCCGGAGGCCCTCCGGAGGCCGGAAATGGCCCATTTGCCAACTTCCTAGAAAGGCTCTGGAGGCTGGGAACAGCAAAAAATGGGCCTTCTGGTCCCACCGGAAGTTGGCAAAAGGGCCGTTTTCGGCTTCCAGAGGGCATCTGGGGGGTTGGGGAAGGCCGTTTTCGCCCTCCCCAGACTCCTAGAAAGGGTCTGGAGCTGGGGAGAGTAAAAAAACGGGCCTACCATGCTATTGCGTGCCAGGAGCGGGGACAGGGTGAATACAATTATGGGTGTGGGCACGCACATGTGTGACACCCCCCCTCCTCTTGGCACGCGATGGCAAAAAGGTTAGCCATCACTGTCTTATACCATTCCGAATAAATGGATGTCCAACCTCCTCTTAAAATCCTCCAGTGTTAGAGCTTCTGGAGGCAAGTTCGGATTAATTGTTCTCGCTGTCAGGAAATAAAACGAAGACATAAAATCATCTATCTGTTGGAAATGCCTCCGCTCAACACCGACACAAAGATGATCTCCAATAGGTTCCAGGTAGCAGATGAATTGCATAAATAAGTCAATAGTCTTGGTCTGGGGGTCATCGCCCTTGAATGCCATCCGAGATTCCCTCGCCGTCATTATCGGTGAAGGCTGGAGGATTCGGAGAAGGAGCAGCAACTCAGAGGAGATATTTAAAGCGAAACAACTCCCCGAAAGTAGGAAAGAGGCTAATAAACCAACATCGCTCCATTTAGCCAGAGGTCACATCAGGGTTACCTGCATGTCACTGGGTGATGTAATCACAAGGACCTGAGGTTACGTGAATGACCCAAACATTTTTTCAACCCAGTCACTCCGAAAACCATAAAAATGCATCCAACATTCATACCCATCATCTTGTTATGTCCTGGGGTTATGGTCCTTCGTGTTGTAATTGTGACTGTGTGTGGGGCTGTGTCTGTGGGGCTGGAAATAAACATTTACAATCCATCAATGTTTACCAATCAACAATTATAATTCCAGTTCAGGATACAACACCACCCCCGGAGGCCCTCCGGAGGCCGGAAATGGCCCATTTGCCAACTTCCTAGAAAGGCTCTGGAGGCTGGGAACAGCAAAAAATGGGCCTTCTGGTCCCACCGGAAGTTGGCAAAAGGGCCGTTTTCGGCTTCCAGAGGGCATCTGGGGGGTTGGGGAAGGCCGTTTTCGCCCTCCCCAGACTCCTAGAAAGGGTCTGGAGCTGGGGAGAGTAAAAAACGGGCCTACCATGCTATTGCGTGCCAGGAGCGGGGACAGGGTGAATACAATTATGGGTGTGGGCACGCACATGTGTGACACCCCCCCCTCCTCTTGGCACGCGATGGCAAAAAGGTTAGCCATCACTGTCTTATACCATTCCGAATAAATGGATGTCCAACCTCCTCTTAAAATCCTCCAGTGTTAGAGCTTCTGGAGGCAAGTTCGGATTAATTGTTCTCGCTGTCAGGAAATAAAACGAAGACATAAAATCATCTATCTGTTGGAAATGCCTCCGCTCAACACCGACACAAAGATGATCTCCAATAGGTTCCAGGTAGCAGATGAATTGCATAAATAAGTCAATAGTCTTGGTCTGGGGGTCATCGCCCTTGAATGCCATCCGAGATTCCCTCGCCGTCATTATCGGTGAAGGCTGGAGGATTCGGAGAAGGAGCAGCAACTCAGAGGAGATATTTAAAGCGAAACAACTCCCCGAAAGTAGGAAAGAGGCTAATAAACCAACATCGCTCCATTTAGCCAGAGGTCACATCAGGGTTACCTGCATGTCACTGGGTGATGTAATCACAAGGACCTGAGGTTACGTGAATGACCCAAACATTTTTTTTCAACCCAGTCACTCCGAAAACCATAAAAATGCATCCAACATTCATACCCATCATCTTGTTATGTCCTGGGGTTATGGTCCTTCGTGTTGTAATTGTGACTGTGTGTGGGGCTGTGTCTGTGGGGCTGGAAATAAACATTTACAATCCATCAATGTTTACCAATCAACAATTATAATTCCAGTTCAGGATACAACACTGATACATATATTTATATCAGTGGTGAAATTCAAATGTTTTTACTACCGGTTCTGTGGGCGTGGTGTGGCTTGGTGGGCGTGGCTTGGTGGGCGTGGCAGGGGAAGGATACTGCAAAATCTCTATTCCCACCCCACTCCAGGGGAAGGAGACTGCAAAATCTCCATTCCCACTTCACTCTGGGGCCAGCCAGAGGTGGTATTTGCTGGTTCCACGAGAAAATTTTGGTGGTCCGCAGAAAAATTATTTGCATTTTTTATATTGCACTAAATCAGGGGTCCTCAAACTATGACCCCTGGGCCAGATATGTGCAATGAATGTTTGTGTTGCTGCAGAGAGTCTCCCCCTTCGGGGTCTTCTTGTGTGGGTCGGAGGGAGGCAGAAATTCCAACTCGGGGTCTGCTTTGGCCTCCTGGTGTGGGGCTTTGGGTGAAGGCTGGAGGGAAGTGCCACTGGTGGCGAAGAGCCCGAGGGCCTCGTTCCAGTGGGACTGCCTCATGGCTTGGAACTGAAAGAGAGGGAGAGAGAGAGAGAGAGACATAGAGAGATACAGAGAGAGAAGTGGGGAGAGAGGGAGAGAGGGGGGAGGGAGGAAGAGAGAGATGTCAAAAGGGGTTTGTGGTTCCCGATGTTTTTTAACAACTGGTTCTCTGCCCTAATGACCGGCTGAGTAGGCGTGGCTGGGGAGGGGTCATGTGACTGGTGGAAGTGAGTGACGTCGAGTTGGCCACGCCCACCCAGATTTTGTGGCTCCCGGTGTTTTCTTTTCTGTGGGAAACGGGTCCAAATGGCTCTTTGAGTGTTTAAGGTTGCAGACCCCTGATCCAGGGCAAGGCACGGAGGCAACTCAATCAGCTGATCATTCAAACCGCCCCTTTATTGCTCCAACTTTCCCCCCTGAAACATTCCCATGTTTATGGCAAGTCCCAGAGCAAAATGCTCGCTCTCTCTCTCTCACACACACACACACACAAACACACACTTCCAGCAGCCTCTGGCTGCAAGTAGCCCAGCAAAATGCTGTGAATACAATGGCTGCCAAACCAGAAATCCAGCGGGGCAAGGGAACAAGACAATGAGTCCAGGAAGCAAGAAATAAAGCAAGAAGTCTAGGAAACTCCAAACGTCGGCAACGGCACCCAAAACTCCACGAATTCAGTGTTTGTTCCCCACAAACGCCCCTCCCCACAGCATCTCCTTAAGTCTCAGTCCTCAGGTGTGCCTTTTGAAGAGGGGCGGGGTGCTCTCCTCCGGAGACATCAGGTCAGCCTGTGCTGTTCCCGCCTTCTCTCTACTCTCCATGCTCGGGGATCAGGAGGGGGTGATCCTTGCTCATTATCTGAGCTCCATCGCTTTTCATCATTGCCTGCCCTCTCTCGGTCATCCTGCCTCCCCCCCCGGTTCCTCCCTGCTGGCGAGCCATCCCAAGCTTGAGGGTCCCGGGACTGCCCTGTCCTGCTCCTCCTCCTGTTCCTTCAAAGCCAATGAAGCTGCCCCTTCAGTCTCTATCAGCCACAGCTCTGGCTCATCCTCCCCTGCAGATTCAGGCTCCAGTGATGTTGCCATCCGTCGATTCCAACCTGAGGACACTGCTGACCTTGCTTTGACAGTTGCCCAATGGACTTGGCTGGAGGAACTCAATCTTCTCCTCCTTTCTCCTTCCCCTCTCCCCTACCCCACCCCATCCCCCCAAAAAAGGCAGCCGGGGCTAATTGGAGGCTGAAACTCCTGCTTATTGTAAATTCGGCTTGGACAATCAGCCTCGGTCTGACATGATAAAAGGGAGGGTGGATCCGATGTGACAGGCAGCGGATGCAAGGAGAGCCCATCGGGGTGGGAACCCACAGACTTCCATTTTAATGAACGTGGTGCAAGGAAGACTCTGCCGGGCAGGGAGAGGGGGGCCTGGAGAGAGAGATAGGGGAGGGGGGCTTCCAGAAATAGCACGGTGGAGGAACCGCTAGCCCCATAGCAGTCATCCCGGTTCTGTTTAATGCAGGTATGAGCACCATGCCGTCAATAATGAGAACTTCAGAGAAGCTGGAGGCTCTTCTTGAAAGGTTGATGTTCCTTGGAGGTCGGGATTGAAATACTGAGGGTCCCTGAACAAGAGAAGGGGGGGGATGCGAAGAATAAATTATACATCCGAGTTTCTGGAGATAACTCTGCAGTCGCTGACTGCCAAGGATTCGGCTCAGTCTTTCGTTGGAGAGTGTGTGTTTGTCCATTTGTTACCTTGGTGCGTTGTGGGGCTGGTGACTCTCGTGGGGTCCTTGGTTCTCGCTGAGCTTGTTTTCTGGCAAATGTTTCATGACCCAATTAGGGAACATCATCACTGCTAAAACAGAGAGGAGGAGGAGGAGGAGGAGGAGGAGGAGGAGGAGGAGGAGGAGGAGGAGGAGGAGGAGGAGGAGGAGGCTGTGGTGGCCCTTGTTGCTCTCTGAGCTTGGTTGTACAGACGTTTCACTACACAACTAGCTAACCTCATCAGTGTTAGAAGGAAGTAGGGAGGAGGAAGAGACTTTGGGGGTCCTTTGTGCTCTCTGAGCTTGGTTGTTGTTTTACTGATGTTTCACTACCCAACTAGATAATCTCATCAGTGCTAGAAGGAAGTGGGGGGGGAGGAGGAGGAGGAGGAGGAGATTGTGGCATCCTTGGTGCTCTCTGATCTTGGTTGTTTTCTTATAGATGTTTCATGACCCAATTAGGGAACATCATCACTGCTAAAACGGAGAGGAGGAGGAGGAGGAGGAGGAGGAGGAGGAGGAGGAGGAGGAGGAGGAGGAGGAGGGAGAAGAAGTTGTGGGGTCCTTGGTTGTTTGGTTGTTTTCTTGCAGATGTTTCATGACCCAACTAGGGAACATCATCAGTGATTGAAGGGAGTGGGGTTTGTAGCGCCAATGAGCTGCAGTTGTAGCAATTGAACCCCACAGTTGAACCCCGAGCTACAAACATTCTCAAATATTATCAGTCAATCAGAATCGAGCTGGAAGTAGACCTTGGAGGTCTTCTAGTCCAACCCCCGGCTCAAGGAGACCCTATGCCAGTGATGGCTAACCTTTTTGTCATCACGTGCCGAAAGCGGGGGGAGCTTTGGGGGGTCACACGCGTGCCCACACCCATAATTCTATGCACCCCCGGAGGCCCTCTGGAGGCCGGAAAGTGGGACAGGAAGTCGGTAAATGGGCCATTTCCAGCCTCTGGAGGGCCTCAAGGGGCGGGAGGCCGTTTTCGCCTTCCCCAGGCTCCTAGAGAGGCTCTGGAGCCTGGGGAGAGCAAAAAACGGGCCTTCTGGTCCCACCAGAAGTCAGCAAACGGGCCGTTTCCGGCCTCCGAAGGGCTTCCAGCGGGTGGGAAAGGCTGTTTTCGCCCTCCCCAGGCTCCCAGAGAGGCTCTGGAGCCTGGGGAGAGCAAAAAACAGGCCTTCCCCACCCCCTCCAGGCCCTCTGGAGGCAGGAAACAGCCTGTTTCCGTAGTTCCGGTGGGCCCAGAAGAGCTGAAAATCAGCCTGCCGGTGCAAGCATGCACGCTGGAGCTGAGTTCACGTGCCCACCGATATGGTTCCGCGTGCCACCTGTGACACGCGTGCCATAGGTTCGCCATCACGGCCCTATGCCATTTCAGACAAGTGGCTGTCCAGTCTTTTCTTAACAACGTCCAGCGATGAAGCACCCAGAACTCTTGCATCCTACGAAAGTCAACGTAATAGGCTTAATATGAATCCACGGTTACGTGATTGCAAAAATCCACCCTTCCAGGATTAAAGCAGAAGGCTTCCGATTAACCAATGTTAGCTCCACCAAGTCTGCTTATCGATGTAGCCGTGACATCCTAGTTGAGGCCAATATTTCGAGAGACGTCTGGTGATTTTGGAGCAGTCGACCTGAGAACATATTTATCCAACCCTCTCTGGAAATCGTGCTGCTTTCCCCCCCCCCCCTGCTTTCTTTCTTTCTTCAGCCTGCAGCGATGTCTAGGAGAAAGATGCCAGATTATTTAATTTAGAGCAATGACCCGTGGAAAGCCGATATGTGGCTGACATTTGGCTCCAGCCATTTGGGAGGCAGCCGCTGCGTTAACGAAAACTCCATCTGAAAAGCACGAAGTCAAAAATCACGTCGCATTCGGGGGACACCCAGCAACCCAACGGCTCAGCTAGGAAGAGACGGCAAATAAATTTTGAAAGATAACGTTTCTCGAACCCTAATCTGTAATTATTATTTTTTTTTAACAAGTCCAATTTAACTGCAAACGGCGACGTTTTGGATAGGGTGGTGTAATTTTTTTGGCAGCCATACAATGGAAGTTGGCCGTAGGTAGTCCTTGACTTATGACTGGTTGCTTAACAGCCATTTGAAATGATGGCAGATTCCCCCACCCCCTCAAAAGCTACTTATGAGCTGGCCACAAAGTTATGGCCGCTGGAGTTTTCCAGCTGTTGTTTGCCTTTATGATTGACTGCTCAGATACTGCAGTATCCACTTCCTTGGTAGTTCAAGTTCATCAAGAATTCATCAAGAATTCATCAAATTCTTGATGAATTCAAGAATTCATCATCAAATGAGCCTTGGTAGTACAGTGGTCTAAGGCACCCTGTTATTAAGCTGGTTATTAAGACCAGCTGCCTATAATTACTGCAGGTTCGAATCTCGCCAAGGCTCAAGGTTGACTCAGCCTTCCATCCTTTCTAAGGTAGGTGAAATGAGGACCCAGTTTGTGGGGGCAATAAGCTGACTTTGTATAAAATATACAAAAAGTATGAAGGCTATTGCTTAGCGCATTGTAAGCCGCCCTGAGTCTCCGGAGAAGGGCGGCATATAAATCAAATTTTTTTAAAAAAATCATTAAATCTGGCTCTACATAGCTTTTGAAGGTGTGACAAGTTGAGTTTCACAGTTATCATAATCATAAGTTTATTTGTCAAGCATATATAAGATAACAGGTAAAAGTATAAACATAATTTGAATACATGAAAAGAGTCAGTAAAAAGGAATATTAGGACAGGGACGGTAGGCACGCTGGTGCTCTTATGCATGCCCCTTACAGACCTCTTAGGAATGGGGTGAGGTCCACAGTAGACAGTTTAAGGTTAAAGTTTTGGGATTTTGGGGAAGAAACCACAGACTCAGGTAGTGCATTCCAGGCATTGACCACTCTGTTACTGAAGTTATATTTTCTGCAATCGAGTTTGGAACGGTTTACCTTGAGTTTGTATCTATTATTTGCTCATGTATTGTTGTGGTTGAAGCTGAAGTAGTCATTGACAGGAAGGACATTGTGGCAGATAATTTTATGTACTATGCTTAGGTCAGACCGGAAGTCGGCGTAGTTCTAAGTTGTCTAAGCCCAAAATTTGGAGTCTGGTGGCATAAGGTATTTTATTGCGGTTGGAGGAATGGAGGACTCTTCTCGTAAAATATCTCTGGACTCTCTCGATTGTATTTATGTCCGATATGCAGTGCGGATTCCAGACAGATGAGCTGTATTCGAGAATTCGTCTAGCAAATGTTTTGTATGCTCTAGTTAGTAGTACAACATTACCAGAGAAGAAACTACGCAAGATTAGGTTAACAACTCTTAATGCCTTTTTGGCAATGTTGCTACAGTGGGCTCGGGCACTTCGATCTTTAGAAATGAGTACTCCAAGGTCCTTGAGAGAGTGAGGGTCATCTACAAGGAGGGGGAGGAAGGGGCGTTGATTATTTTTTATGCCTCGAATTATTTGTAAATATATATATATATATAAAGGCGGGAATGTAAATAAACATTAAATCAAATTAAATTAAATCCCTTGGCTCGGGTGATGGTGCATTTTCCCTTTCAGCTCATTTAGCCAAGATGGTTGGGCTAACTTAGATGTTTCTATCTACCCAGTCACATGACCATCAAGCCACGCCCACAAAATAAGCCACACCCACAGAACCGGTAGTAAAAAAAATTTAGAACTCACCCCTGGTTAGAAGCTCGTGAATATTAAATAGATTTTTTAAAAAAATTTTCCTGAGTTATTTCTTCCTCCGGGGTCTGTGGCCCCTTTAACCCCCACTATTGTCATTGTGGGGTTACATTCCCCATCGATGCGCCCATGCAGTACAATAGCACGAAACTGCAAGCTTTGCATTCAGCAGAGGGATGGGGTTTTTTTTAAAAAAAGGTTGATTTTTAAGTTCAGTCTTGTCCTTTGCTTCCTGGGGATTTGCTCTGTGCACTTTGCTTTCAATCAAAATCAGTCTAAAAAAGAGGGGGGGGAAGAGGGAAAGATTTCCTTACGGCGGGTTTAACCAGGATATTCAGATAAGCTCTGTAAAATCAGGTTACTTGGTTTAAATCTCGGCTTCTCTTCCTTGCTTTCCCCTCGAGGGACTTCAAGGGAAGTGCCACACCGACACAATGCACAAAAAGACAGAGCACAGGTAATCCTCGACATACCACCACAATTGGGATGGGGGGCAGGATTGAGGGGGGCTGAGCAAGGTGAGGTTGTTAAGTGAGACACCCCCGATTTTTACAACTGACTTTGCCATGGTTGTTAAGCCAACCGTTGCATCTGTCGCGGTGAATCATCCGGTTGTTAAGTCATTCCAGTTTCCCCCATTGATAATAATAAATATCACTGATAAAAAGAGGTGGTGAAGTAGAATGTGAAAGAGACGGTGAAAGCCAGAGAGGAGTAGAAGGAGGAAGGGAAAAGTTAAAATAATATCCAGCTTTTCAATGAGGTAACTCAAGCTTTCCTGCCGCTTTCTCTTCTCTTCTCTTCTCTCTCTTCTCTTCTCTTCTCTTCTCTTCCTCTTCCTCTTCCTCTTCCTCTTTTTCTCTCTTCCTCCCTTGCTGTTGCCTCCTCTCTTGCTCTCCCCATCTTCTTTTTCTTTTCTTTTTCCTTTTCCCTTCCTTCCATCTTCCTTCCTTCCTCCCTTCCCTTCTTTCCTTCTTTCTGATCCTTCTTTCTGTTCCTTCCTTCCCTCCTTCCTCTTTTTCTTGTTTCCTTCCTTCAACCTTCCTCCTATCTTCCTTCCTTCCTTCCTTCCTCCCTTCCATTCTTTCCTTCTCTCTGTTTCCCTCTTTCTGGTCCTTCCTTCCTCCTTCCTTCCTTCCTTCCTTTCTTCCTTCCTTCCTTCTTCCTTCCATTCTTTCCTTCTCTCTGTTTCCCTCTTTCTGGTCCTTCCTTCACTCCCTCCTACCTTCCTTCCATCTTCCTTCCTTCTTTTCTTGCTTCCTTCCTTCAATCTTCCTTCTAGCCTTCTTCCTTCCTTCCACCCTTCCCTTTGTTTCCCTTCCCTTCTTTCCTTCTTTCTGTTCCTTCTTTCCAATCCTTCCTTCTTTCTTTCCAATCCTTCCTTCCTTTTCACCTTTCTTCTTCTGTCTCTTCCTTCCTTTCTACCCTCCTCCCTTCCATCTTTCTTTCCTTCCCTTTCTTCCCTTCCCTTCCTTTCCAGATAGGTGCAACAGGTTTATACGAACCCTCACCCCTTGTCTCTGAAGTCATTTCTCCGGGCTTCCTGTTTTGGATGGGTGAGAAGCACCGTCATTTCTCCCCATTTCTCCTTTTGCAAATTTTCCGGAAGGCATCTTAATCTCTGACTTCGCCAAGCGAAAGAGCCTCCAGAGATTTCCCTAGCTGGTTGTTTGGCTGTGATTGAGGGAAAAATGCAGCTTGTTTAAAGGAGCGATTTTTGCCCAGAGGTATTTCGATAAAATGGCATTTCTACCTGCCGTGTCAGAAATCGTGGCGTTTATGGGCTAAATTTATTTCCATGCCAGATTTGATAGGTGAACAGATTGAAGCTGTAAATTATAGTCTGAGCCCAGTCTATAGTGACTGATGTCTCCTTAATGGCATATATCAAATAAGTTTCTGATCCATGTGGCCAATTGCAAAAAGAGGCTCGCTTCCTACAAGTCAGACAGTCCCAAGCAGAGGGGGGGAAAATACAAGGATGGGGATTTCAGAAGCAACTCCCCGCCCCCTGAAAAAATTGGACCAAGATTTAAGGACTGGCTGGGTGGAGTTTGCCTTCTGGCAAGGGTGAAATCCAGCACGGTTCTGACAGGTTCTGGAGAACCGGTAGCGGAAATTTTGAGCAGTTCGGAGAACCGGTAGCGGAAATTTTGAGCAGTTCGGAGAACCAGTAATGGAAATTTTGAGCAGTTCGGAGAACCGGTAGCGGAAATTTTTGAGCAGTTCGGAGAACCGGCAGTGGAAATTTTGAGCAGTTTGGAGAACCGGCAGTGGAAATTTTGAGCAGTTCGGAGAACCAGTAGTGGAAATTTTGAGCAGTTTGGAGAACCGGTAGCGGAAATTTTGAGCAGTTCGGAGAACCAGTAGTGGAAATTTTGAGCAGTTTGGAGAACCGGTAGCGGAAATTTTGAGCAGTTCAGAGAACCAGTAGTGGAAATTTTGAGCAGTTCGGAGAACCGGCAGCGGAAATTTTGAGCAGTTCGGAGAACCAGTAGTGGAAATTTTGAGCAGTTCGGGGAACCAGTAGTGGAAATTTTTGAGCAGTTTCAGAGAACCAGTAGTGGAAATTTTGAGCAGTTCGGAGAAACCGTAGCGGAAATTTTGAGCAGTTTGGAGAACCAGTATTGGAAATTTTGAGCAGTTTGGAGAATTGGCAAATACCACCTCTGGCTGGCCCCAGAGTGGGGTGGGAATGGAGATTTTGCAATATCCTTCCCCAGGAGTGGGGAGGGAATGGGGAGTTGGCAGTATCCTCCCCCTGGAGTGGGGTGGGAATAGAGATTTTGCAGTATCCTTCACCTGCCATGCCCACCAAGCCACGCCCACTGAGCCACGTCCACATAAGCGGTAGTAAAAAAAATTGGATTTCACCACTGCCCCCAGTCCTTCTTTTCATTAAACTAGACCTACCCAGTTCCTGCAATCCTTCTTCATATGTTTTAATCCCCAGGTCTTTGATCCATTTTAGTTGCTCTTCTCCGCACTTTTTTCAAAGTCTCAACTTCTCTTTTTTTATATCACGGTGACTAAAGCTGGATGCAAAATTCCAAAGAATTTTAGAACCCAAAAGACCTTGAGGATGCCAGAAGCTTTGGGTTTTTATCAATACCTTTTGGAGCAGAGAGCAAGAGCCTCGAGTATTTCTGCAAACATTTTTTTCTTTTTTTTTTGGCATAAATTTCCAGGGAAGTTTCATGCTGATCGTGATCTCGCGAAATCAACTTTGCTTTCTGTGTCTGCAGCATGTAGCCCACCCTGACTGATGGTGATTTCCTATTCCTGATGTGATCCCTGATTAATTTTTCTCTTAGAAAGAGCCCGCCTTAGGCAGGGGAAAAAAAAAAAGAATTGGGAGAAAGAGTAGATCAGGGTGAATGGAATTTCAAAGGGAGATGAATATTCATCCTTTAAGGTTCTCTGTCAGAAACACGGAGTCTCCCCCCATCTGCTCTCGCTCTCTCTCACTCACTCTCTCTCTCTCTCTCTCTCGCTCTCTTTCTCTCACTCTCACTCTTTCTCTCTCCCTCTCTCTCTCTTTCTCTTTCTCTTTCTGTTTGTCTCTGTTTCTCTCTCTTCTCTCTTTCTCTTTCTCTCTCTCTCTTTCTCTTTCTTTTCTCTCTCTCTCTCTCTCTTTTCTTTTCTCTCTCTTTCTGTCTCTCTTTCTCTCTCTCTCTCTCCCTCTCTCTCTTTCTCTCTCTTTCTCTCTCTCTCTTTTTTCTCTCTCTCTATCCCTCTCCCTCTCTCTTTCCTCTTTCCCCCTCTCTTTCTCTTTCCCTCTTTCTCTCTCTCTCTCCCTCTCTCCCCTTTTACGCAAAAAGGAGCCATCGCTGGAAACTCATATGAATGTTTTCATGTGGGAAGACAGGAAAGAGGCAGCCTTTTTATAAGGGTTTTATAGACTATTACTATTACTGCTATTCAGATGCTGGAGACTTTGGGTTTAGCTTTTCTTTAGTTCACTCGGTGGAAATGTTGCAAACTGGCATAAAAGTTGGCATGTGGTGGTGTAAAAGCAGGGGGAAGGAAGGAAGGAAGGAAGGAAGGAAGGAAGGAAGGAAGGAAGGAGGAAGGAAGGAAGGAAGAGAAAAGCAAAGCAAGAGAAAGGAAAGGAAAGGAAAGGAAAGGAAAGGAAAGGAAAGGAAAGGAAAGGAAAGGAAAGGAAAGGAAAGGAAAGGAAGTAAATTGATTAATAAGGGAAGGAAAAGGAAGGGAACAGAAGGGAAGGGAAGGGAAGGGAAGGGAAGGGAAGGAAAGGAAAGGAAAGGAAAGGAAAGGAAAGGAAAGGAAAGGAAAGGAAAGGAAAGGAAAGGAAGAAAGAAAAAAGAAATGAGAATGCAGAATGAGGAAAGAAAGGAAGGAAAAAAGCCCTTCTTAAAGGCTAAGAAACTGAAAGCAGGGAAGGAAGGATGAGACAGAAGAAAGACAGGAAGGAAGGAAGGAAAGAAAGAGAGAGGGGGGAGAGAGAGAGTCATCAAAATCCTAATAAATCCATTCACCAAGCGTACTGAACCGAGTGCTAACCTTGGTCTTACTGTCATCTCAGAGTGCTGATGGGGCCCTAACTAGACCCACCGGATTAATTCTGGGTTCATTAGAATCTCCCAACTCTGAAAATGAGCTGATTAAAATAACTGGGTTAAGCCCCACAAACACCTCCGTACTTGAAGAGGTGAAGAACTGCTGGAGTTCTCATAATTAAGACGGAGGATCGGCTGAATTAATCCCAAATGCCACGGATGAGAAATCTGGGGGGGTGTTGTTGGTTTTTTTTTTGAGGGGTGGTGCTGCAGTGTGGAATTAGGATAAGGGGTCTCATCTCAAGGACTCTAATTAGCAAGGACTCTAATTAGGCAGGGGGTTGGACTAGAAGACCTCCAAGGTCCCTTCCTAGTCTGTTATTCTATTCTAGCAGGCATGCAGGCTGCTTTGTCCAAATCAGTGGTGGGTTTCAAAATTTTTTACTACTGGTTCTGTGCGTGTGGCTTAGTGGACGTGGCATGGCTTGGTGGGCGTGGCAGGGGAAGGATACTGTAAAATCTCCATTCCCACCCCAATCCAGGGGAAGGTTACTGCAAAATCCCCATTTCCTCCCTATCAGCTGGGACTCGGGAGGCAGAGAATAGATGGGGGTGGGCCAGTCAGAATTTTTACTACCGGTTCTCCGAACTACTCAAAATTTCCGCCACTGGTTCTCCAGAACTGGTTAGAACCTGCTGAAACCCACCTTTGGTTCAGATATAAAAAAGATGTCAGGACTCTGGAAAAGTGCACAGAAGAGCAATACAGAGGATTAGGGGATGAGAGGTTAAAACAAGAACAGTTGCAGGAATTTGATATGTCTAGTCTAGTGAAAACAGGGACGTGGTGGCTAACTGGCTAAGACACTGAATTTGTCAATTGAAAGTTCGGCAGTTCAGTGGTTCGAATCCCTAGTGCCGCGTAACAGAGTGAGCTCCTGTTACTTGTCCCAGCTTCTGCCAACCTAGCAGTTCGAAAGCACGTAAAAATGCAAGTAGAAAAATAGGGACCACCTTTGGTGGGAAGGTAACAGCGTTCCATGTGCCTTTGGCATTGAGTCATGCCAGCCACATGACCACGGAGACGTCTTCGGACAATGCTGGCTCTTCGGCTTTGAAACAGAGATGAGCACCGCCCCCTAGAGTCAGGACGACTAGCACATATGTGCAAGGGAAACCTTTACCTTTTAGTCTAGTGAAAAGAAGGACAAGGGGTGACATGATAGCAGTCTTCCAATATTTGAGGGGCTGCCACAGAGAAGATGGAGCTCAACCTGTTTTCTAAAGCATCAGAAGGCAGGACAAGAAACAATCGATGGAAACTAACCAAGGAGAGAAGCAACTAAAGAGAAACTAAAGAGAACTAAAGAGAAATTTCCTGAGTGGAACAGCTTTCCTCCAGAAGTTGTGGCTGCTCCATCACTGGAGGTTTTTAAGAAGAGGTTGGACAACCACTGGTCTGAAATGGTATAGGCTTGAGCAAGGGGTTGGACTAGAAGACCTCCAAGGTCTCTTCCGGCTCTGTTATTCTGTTAAGGTCTAAAGTAGGCTGTGAGTCTTTGATCAACTCTTGATCAAAGAGCCTCGGTGGCACAGTGATTAGAGTGCAGTACTGCAGGCTACTTCTGCTGACTGCCGGCTGCCTGCAATTTGGCAGTTCGAATCTCACCAGACTCAAGGTTGACTCAGCCTTCCGTCCTTCCTTCTGAGGTGGGTAAAATGAGGACCCAGATTGTTAGGGGCAAGAGGCCGACTCTGTGAAATGCTTAGAGAGGGCTGTAAAGCACTGTAAAGCAGTATATAAGTATATAAGTCTAAGTGCTATTGCTATTGCTATTCCATTCCATGTTTTCTATTAATTTTATTCCATTCCATATTTTCCATTCCATATTTTCCATTCCATCTATTCTATTCTGTTCTGTTCTATTCTGTTCCGTTCTGTTCCATTTTTCCTTCATTATTCTATTCTATTCTATTCTATTCTATTCTATTCTATTCTATCCCATTCCATTCCATTCCATTCCATTCCATTCCATTCCATTCCATTCCATTCCACTCCACTCCACTCCATTCCATATTCTAGAGGTGGTGCAGTGGTTAGAGTGCAGTATTGCAGGCTACTTCTCCTGCCTGCTGGCTGCCTGCAATTTGGCAGTTCGAATCTCACTAGGCTCAAGGTTGACTTAGCCTTCCATCCTTCCGAGATCGGTCAAATGAGGACCCAGATTGTTGGGGGCAAGAGGCTGACTCTGTAAACCACTTAAAGAGGGCTGTAAAAGCACTGTGAAGCGTATATAAGTCTAAATGCTATTGCTATATTTTGCATTCAGAAGGAACCTTTTGGTTGCCTCTTAATCCAGACACCTGCTTGTCAAAAATCAGTTGTGGCATTGACACAACTTAGTCAATCTGCCAAGGAACAATACATTTGCACGAGGAGGAGACCTTCCTGCTCCCTTCCCATCTCTTGTGTCACTCAACCTTCAGCCCTCATCAGCTATCCTTTCATCAATACTATATTCAGTTGGATAGCTTCTGAGATACTATTCTTTCACTCGAGTTCCTGAACTGAAGGTCTTTCCCTTCACCAATACACTTTGCATCATCTTAGTTCACCTTTAGCTTCCCCCTTCTTCCATACCTTGTGACCTTCCTCTCTTCTCTTTTTCCGCTAATTCCCCCCCAACCCCCACACCATTCAACCCACCCCCACCCCCCCCCAGAAGAGCCCAGTCAATCTGTAAACTTGCCAACATGCCCGATCGTAATACATGCACCCGGCAATGCAGATGGAATTTTACATATCAGTTCTACAGGACTCAGAACTTCAAAAGAAATCGGGAATAATCAGAGCAGAAGATAGAAAAGATCAAACGGAATATCTTTTAAGCAGATCTGAGCAGATTAATTTTGATCCAGGGTTAGCGCAGCCAACTTCTCGTCTTCTCCTTCCCTCCCGCCACCTTGCCTTTTTAAAAAGAAAAGGAAAGGGGGGGGGAAAAGCTTCCTTTTGTGGCTTTGATCTGTTTGGACGTCTTTTTTTTTTCCCCAGCTCCTGTTTCAAATAAAATTCTGTTTAAAATCTTCTCCCCCTCCCCCTTTTTTTTTTTTCTTTCTCTCCCTTTCTTCCGCCACCCCCTTGTTCTCTTCTGATAATGGAGAATATTGGTAGCTCAAAGTTCAAATGAGGGATGCTCTCTGAACTTGGTTGTTTTCTTGCAAACCTTTCATGACCCAACTAGGTGACAGCATCAGTGCCAGAAGGGAATCGGGTTTGCCAGGAAGAGGAGGAGGAGGAGGAGGAGGAGGAGGAGGAGGAGGAGGAGAGGAGAGGAGGAGGAGGAGGAGGAGGAGGAGGAGGAGGAGGAGGAGGAGGGCTGTGGGGTCCTTGGTGATCTCAGAGCTTGGTTGTTTTCTTGCAGGCATTTCATGACCCAACTAGGTGACAGCATCAGTGCCAGAAGGGAATCGGGTTTGCCGGGAAGAGGAGGAGGAGGAGGAGGAGGAGGAGGGAGGAGGAGGAGGAGGAGGAGGAGGAGGAGGAGGAGGAGGAGGAGGAGGAGGAGGAGGGGCTGTGGGGTCCTTGGTGATCTCAGAGCTTGGTTGTTTTCTTGCAGGCATTTCATGACCCAACTAGGTAACACATCAGTGCTAGAAGGGAATGGGGTTTGCAGGGAGGAGGAGAGGAGGAGGAGGAGGAGGAGGAGGAGGAGGAGGAGGAGGAGGAGGAGGAGGAGGAGGAGGAGGAGAGGAGGAGGAGGAGGGCTGTGGGGTCCTTGGTGATCTGAGAGCTTGGTTGTTTTCTTGCAGGCATTTCATGACCCAACTAGGTAACATCATCAGTGCTAGAAGGGAATGGGGTTTGCAGGGAGAGAGGAGGAGGAGGGGAGGAGGAGGAGGAGGAGGAGGAGGAGGAGGAGGAGGAGGAGGAGGAAACTGTGGAGTCCTTGGTGCTCTCCGAGCTTGGATATTTTCTTGGAGATGTTTCATGACCCAAACTAGGTAACATCATCATTTTCTGAGGGTTCAGGAGCAAATCTTAGTCCATGTTTTATTTTCTTATTCTGGGGCAGAAATGCCCTTTGGTCGTAGGAAGGGAAAAAATAAAGACGAAGCAAAATATGTCGCGTGCAGAGCAACGAGTAGAAATGAGCTCCAGCCATTGACTCATCCTCAAGAATCTGAAAAAATAGACTCAATATGGACTGGGGGGGTCAGGCCTATCCATGTCTGAGAATATTTATTTTTTTTTAAATTTATTTATTAGATTTTTATCCTGCCATCGTTACTTTATAAGTAACTTAAGGCAATAAAAATATATAATACTCTTCTCTCTCCTATTTTTTTCCACAACAATCCTGTGAGTTGGGTTGGGGTGAGAGAGAGGGACTGGCCTTAAGTCATCCAGCAAGCTTTCATGGCTAAGGGAGAACTAGAACTCACAGTCTCCCAATGTTTGGCCAATGAGTCACCCAGCTAGGTTTTGTGCCTAAGGTGGGACTAGAACTCACAGTCTCCTGGTGATTGGGCCTAAGGTCTCCCAGTCGGCTTTCATGCCTAAGGTGGGAACTATAACTCACCAACTCCTTGTGATTGGTTTAAAATCACCCTGCTGACTTTCAGGGCTAAAATGGGACTAGAACTTACCATCTCCCAGTGATTGGTCCAAAGTCACCCAGTTGTTTTTCCATAGCTCAGCCATTCAGATTAAGTTGACAGAATCTTTACTGCAATTCAGAAATTGGAATTGTATTCTGTCATCTGTCTGTCTGCCTGTCTGTCTAGCTAGATTTTATTTCTGAATTCTACCTGGAGTGATGATGAATGAGTTGGACAGCCAACATAACTTTTCTTAATAAATGAATAAGAAGAAATCCTTTGGAAGAATCTTTTTTTAAAAAAAAAAAACTGTGTTGAAAGAGGAATTCCTAAAATTTTAGACTATGTGCTTGCAAATGAAAAAGCTATGATCTTGTGGTTCTTTTCTTGATTTAAGAATATATAATATTTGAGTACTATTAACTCTCATGTCATTTGGCCATCCACCCGTCAGTCCATCCATCTCTCTATCCCTCTATTCTTCCATCCCTCCCTTCCTCCATCCATCCCAAGAGAGATAGAGCTATAGTTCCTTGCGATGCATCCTATCTTCTGTTTTGTCTTACAAATTATTTTTGTTTTGCTTTTTATTATTCCCTCATAAGCTGTTTCCAATACCATTTTTTTAAACTTCCCAAGGGGTGACTGGGGGGATATAATAGCAATATCTAAGGGGCTGCCACAAAGAACGTATAGGTCAACCTATTCTCTAAAGCAGGACAAGAAGCAACGGGTGGAAACTAACCAAGGAGAGAAGCAACCTGGAATTAAGGAGAAATTTCCTGACATTGAGAACAATTAACCAATAGAACAGCTTGCCTCCAGAAGGTGTGGTCCACACTGGAGGTTTTTAAGAAGAGATTGGACAAACAAATGGTGTCGGGTCTCCTGCTTGAGCAGAAGGTTAGACTAGAAGACCTCCAAAGTCCCTTCCAGCTCTATTCTGATTGATTGATTGATTTTGATCACAATGTGAGGATTTGGGATGATCAAACACAAATAGCAAAAAGTGCAAAGAAGTGCAACTGAGATGATTAAAGGTCTGGAGGCTAAAACATATGAAGAACGGTTGCAGGAACTGGGTATGTCTAGTTTAATGAAGAGAAGGACCAGGGGTGACATGATAGCAGTCTTCCAATATCTCAGGGGTTGCCACAAAGAAGAGGGAGTCAACCTCTTCTCCAAAGCACCTGAGGGCAGGACAAGAAGTAACAGATGGAAGCTAATCAAGGAGAGAAGCAACTTAGAATTAAGGAGAAATTTCCTGACAGTGAGAAGAATTAACCCGTGGAATGGCTTGCCACCAGAAGTTGTAGGTGCTTCATCACTGGAGGTTTTAAGAAAAGACTGGACAGCCACCTGTCTCAAATGGTAAAGGGTCACCTGCTTGAGCAGAGGGTTAGACTAGAAGACCTCCAAGGTCTCTTCCAGCTCTATTCTGATAGATTTTAGTCTCTTCTCCAAATTCTAACCATACCTGAGCCTGCTTAGCTTCTGAATTAAGACCCAGGATGAGCTGGGTGCTGTGGACACCTATCCTGATTGTAGATTCAGTTTTCTGAGTTAGTCCCTCCCTCCTGCAGCCAAAATTTAAACCCATCAACTTCATTAACTGTCTCCTTCATGAACCGTCTCCTTCATGCACATTATGTGTTCTGGGTGCTCCAACACTGGAGGTTTTTTAAGAAGAGACCGGACAGCCCTTTGTCTGAAATGGTCTAGGGCCGTGATGGCGAACCTATGGCACGTGTGCCACAGGTGGCCCGCGGAGCCATATCGGTGGGCACGCAAGTGTTGCCCTAGCTCAGCGCCGACCAGCTGATTTTCGGGCCTTCCGGGCCGACCAGAAGTCAGCAAATGGGCCGTTTCCGGCCTCTGGAGGGATGGGGAAGGCTGTTTTTGCCCTCCCCAGGCTCCAAGAAAGCGTCTGGAGCCTGGGGAGGGTGAAAAACAGGCCTACTGGGCCCACCGTGCCATCGAGTGCCAAAAGCGGGGAGAGCACAGAGGTGTCGCGCGCGCATGGGGGGGGCAGGGCACACTGAATTATGGGTGTGGGCATGCATGGGGGCATGACCCCCCTGCGCTCCCCCCACGACGGCAAAAGGTTAGCCATCACTGGTCTAGGGTCTGCTTCTTGAGCCGAGGGTTAGACTAGAAGACCTCCAAGCTCCCTTCCAACTCTGCCATTCCGTTCTTCCAGTCTGCCATCTCAAAGGCGGAGAAAGCGGAGAAAAGCGCATTAAACTCGCCCCCGTGTCCCGTCTTTTCATCTCCCTTGGAACAACTGAGCAGGCTTTTCCCAGCCCATCAGCAAAGAAGCTTCAGGAGGTTTGAAGAGGTTAACCTAATAGGGAGACCGGGTGCTCTATTGGCTGAGAGGTTCGGTCTCTTTCGCGGGAGTTAAATAGGAAGGGAGCCCAGCTGCCTTATTGCTATCAGTGTGGCATGATGTGGCATTAAAGGAGTTTAGGGTTTCAAATTGAATGTCAAATATAATATTGTAGGGGAAGGTGAAGAGTGGGCCGCTGCAGCTTGGCTGACTCTGTTTACGAGACCTGCCCAAGAGGCTGGAGAAGACGTCATGGCATCAGCTGTCCAGCTCTGTGCTGCCCCACTCTCTCTCTCTCTCTCCCTCTCTCTCTCTCCCTCCCTCCCTCCCTCCCTCCCTCCCTCCCTCTCTCTCTCTCTCTCTCTCTCACACACACACACACACACACACACACATATATGATTTAGAGAGTTTATGAATGTTCCCCAGAAGTTCCCTTCACACAGCCTCAGGACTGTCCCAAATAAATCCAGACACAAGCAGGCCAAGCGGAGTCTACAAGACAGTGGCCAATAGTCCATAAAACAATGGAAAGTTGCTCCATCAAACAACTTTAAATCCACCAGGCCAAACAACCCACAACACCTCACTTGGCAAGAGAAATTCAGAGTCTCCAAAGGCAGGGATCACAAGGAACAAACACAGCCAGAAACCAAACACGTTGTTCCCAGCAACTCCTCCCTCTGCCTGCTGTGATAAATAGGTTTCTGGTGCAAGCCGTCAAGACAGATGGGACCTTCTCACGAGTAATCTGGCAGATCTCCATTGCTCTTGTCTTTTCTCCTCCTTACATGCTCTTGGATCCACCATGGAAGGCAGCTCTTCTTCCTCTTCACTGACCGTCTGCCCCTGCAAACTGTCCCCAGTTGAAGCCCCCTGTAAATCTCTTTTGGTTGATTGTTCAAGTCATTAATTAACCCAGTTCCTGACATGCCAGGAATGAGCTTATCCATCCTTGAGCCGACCTCTAAGGAACAATCTGAGGCGTCGTCCAAGGGAGACATCACAAGCTACACCATAAGGTGCATTGGCTACCTGTTTGCTTACCGACCCAATTCAAGGTGCTGGATTTAACATTTAAAGTCCTTTATGGAATGGAATCGGCTTATTTGTCAAGCTCCAAGAAGGACACGTGTAGTTAGTTCTGAGTAAATGTCTGGGGCGATTCTCATTCATCCAGGTTGATTGGTTGTCCCAAGACTTTCTTTTTCCTTTTCCCTTGAAGACACTTCACTTCTCATTGCAAGAAGCTTCTTCAGTTCTGGGTACTTTCTTTGTTGTTGTTTCCCTATGGACAGAATCTTGACGGGCTAAAGCAACTTATCTGCATCATTCTGGATGGAGATTCTCAGTCCTCCAGGTAGAGGTGTCATGGCATCTGGACTTCTTTTTGGTTTGAAATGTTTTGCTCCTTATCCAAGTAGCTCCTTCAGTTTTTTGTTTTTTTTTAATTTGATTTATATGCCGCCCTTCTCCAGAGACTCAGGGCGGTTTACAATGAGTTAAGCAATAGCCTTCATACTTTTGTATATTTATACAAAGTCAGCTTATTGCCCCCACAACTGGGTCCTCAATTTACCTACCTTAGAAAGGATGAAGGCTGAGTCAACCTTGAGGCTTGGCGAGATTCGAACCTGCAGTAATTACAGGCAGCTGGTCTTAATAACCAGCTTAATAAAAGGGTGCCTTAGACCACTTTTTGCGCAAGTGGGCTAGGGGGAACCCCATATATGTCCTCCAGGGAGATTTCATTTCTTATCTAATCTAAATAGCCTCATTAGGTGAATAGGGAGAGTGTTAAGGATCATTGTTTACAGAGATTCTCAGTCATCTATTCTCAGACTCCATTGATGGAGTGCCCACAAGACAATTCCTTCCAATGATTGTCCTGCTTGTTAGGAAGTTTTTTCCTTAGTTCTAAGTTGCTTCTCTTCTTGATTAGTTTCCCACCCATTGCTTCTTGTCCTGCCCTCAGATGCTTTGGAGAATAGCTTGACTCCCTCTTCTTTGTGGCAACCCCTGAGATATCGGAAGACTGCTATCATGTCTCCCCTAGTCCTTCTCTTCATCAAACTAGACATACTCAGTTCCTGCAAAAGAGATAGCTGAGGGGGATATGAGTAGAGATAGCTGAGGGCAGTGGTGGGTTCCTCCAGTTTGGTCTGACTGACTCACTGACTCATTGACTCACATCCATAGAGAGAAGGGATAACTACAGCTCTGTTGACCTCCGGCTTTGTAGAGATATGGGCATTGTGTTGAATAAACATAGAACCATAGCCTTGGAAGGGACCTTGGAGGTCTTCTAGTCCAACCTCTGAAGACTCAGGAGACCCTATACCCGTGATGGCTAACATATGGCATGCATGCCACCTGTGGCACGCGGAGCCATATCAGTGGACACGCGAGCGTTGCCCTAGCTGAGCTCCAGCACACATGTGTGTGCCAGCCACCTGATTTTCGGGCCTTCCGGGCCCACTGGAAGTCGGGAAACAGGCTATTTCCAGCCTCCGGAGGGCCTCCGGGGGGGGAAGGCTGTTTTCACCCTCCCCAGGCTCCTAGAAAGCCTCTGGAGTCTGGGGAGAGTGCAGAATGGGCCTTTCAGTCCCACCAGAAGTCGGTAAACGGGCCGCTTCCAGCCTCCGGAGGGCCTCGGGGGGGTTGGGGGAGGCTGTTTTTGCCCTTCCCAGGCTCCAAGAAATTCTCTGGAGCCTGGGGAGGGCGAAAAACAGGCCTACTGGGCCCACAGTGCCAAAAGCGGGGAGAGTGCAGGGGTGCCGTGTGCGCATGCGTGGGGACACACTGAATTATGGGTGTGGGCACATGTGGGCGTGACCACCCCCCGCTCCCCCACTTTTGGCACACAACGGCAAAAAGGTTAGCCATCATTGCCCTATACCATATCAGACAAATGGTTATCCAACATCTTCTTAAAGACTTCCAGTGTTGGAGCAGCCACAACTTCTGGAGGCAAGTTGTTCCACTGGTAAATTGTTCTCACTGTCAGGAAATTTCTCCTTAGTTCTAAGTTGCTTCTCTCCTTGATTAGTTTCCATCCGTTGCTTCTTGCCCTGGTTTGGAGAATAGCTTGACCCCCTCTTCTTAGTCTTCTTATTTTGAGGGTCTCGTCCACCTTAAAGATTGAACAACAAAAGTTGTTGAAAGACCTGAAAATGAAAAAAAAAAAAAGAAGAAGAAGTTCAGGGTTGCCTCTGTGGTAGGATAATGTAAAATAAAAATTAAAAAAAAGAAAAGAAAGAAACACACCATTCAGAATGAAATTTGCTTTGCTTTCTTTGGTGTGACAGGAACATGGACAACGCTAGAAGCTCAATTGCTGGTTTAGTTTAGTGACTATCTAAGAGAGTCTTCAGTCTCGCCATCAATCAGCCAGATAATTTTCCATCTCATCAGTTATGCAAATTAAACCACACACACACGCACACACACACAACTGTGTTGCAAAAACACAAGAAGTTTGGCACCAGCCCCTGAAAACCAGACGTTTCCTTCTTCCCCACACTCTGATGAGTGTTAGAAATGCTGAGAAAGTACGACACAATCTTTGTGGTGGGGATGGGGTGGGAATGTAGACAGATTGTCATGCTTCTTCTAAGCCTGTAGAGATAGACCTCTACTTATGACCACTGTGGGAAGAACTATCCATCTGGTTCAATTCCAAGATGGGAAAAAGACACTGGAAACATGGAGGCTGATTGGAAAGATGGTTTATTGATGAAGCAGAATCACATGGTGGTTTGTGGCTTTGGGCAGTTGACAAAATGGAGTTGAGAGTTGGAGGGGTTTATACCTTCTCTTGGGCTTTGCACTTGAGCTTCCTGTTCCTGTGCAAGAACATGTATTCTATTGGCTGTTGTCAGATTCCTATGGGGTCATGTAGGGGTCATAGCTGGCTCTATAGGCAAAAGAGGAAATGCAAATCCTAGGTGTTTGTCTGAGCTAATCTTGTCAATCTTTGGTTTGTTGCTTATCTGGAGTTTCTATCTGACCCAGTCTTTCTGAATGGATTACCAAATCTGCATTTCTAAAAGCTGGACTCCTCAGTTTCTGCTTGGGGGCAGGGAGATTGGGGCTGGTTTCTGTCTCCCTTAAGATTTTTTTCATTTCTCATTTAGGGGAAATATTATTTGTAATATTCCCCAAATATTTCATTCTTCTGGGAGGGGGTATTTGCTGACTCCCTACACCACAATGGAGCCTAATATTTCCATCACTAAGCGAGACAGTTGTGAAGAGAGTTTTGTCCCATTTTATGCCCTTTCTTGACCCAGTCAAGTGAATCACTGCAGTTGTTAACTTAACCCCGTGCAATAAATTTAAATCAGAGTCTCTAGCCGATTGATGGACACGGGTTTCGTAATTTGCTTGACAAAACGTTGCAAAGAATCCAAATTTGTCATCGAGGATTAAAAATGGGTGGCGCTCCCATCACACCACCTTGATATTGATTTTGGACCACACCCTCATTTGTGGGATAATTATTCTAGTATTTGCACGTTTATGGAGATTCTCAGTCCTCCAGGTCCTGGTTGTCCCAAAAGTGCTTTTTCAAGAGGCAACTGGACTTTCTGGTTTTTCGTTGAAGATGTTTCGCTTCTTATCCAAGAAGCTTCTTCTTCCCCATATTCAGAGGAGTGTTAGAAGCTGAGAGCTGAAGAAGCTTCTTGGATGAGAAGCAGAATGTCTTCAAAGAAAAACCAAAAGTCCAGTTGCCTCTTGAACCTTTGGGATTTGCACATGTTTTTTTTCAAGCTTTACTACTCAACAGGATAGAAGACTAATTGCACAAAATCAGTTAAGACAGAATTTACCACATTTGCAAAGAATCCAAATTTGTCATCCAGGATTAAAAAAAAATAGGTCGAGCTTCCATCACACCCTCTTGATATTGATTTGGGCCACACCCTCATTTGGGGGGGGGGTTAATAAGACAGAATTTACCATATTTGTAAAGAATCCAAATTTGTCATCCAGGATTAAAAATGGGTGGAGCTTCAATCATGCCACCTTGATATCGATTTTGGGCCACACCCTCATTTGTGGGGTAATTATTCTAGTATTTGCACATATTTTTTTTTAACAATCTTGATTACCCAACAGGATATAAGACATTGCACAAAATTAAGATAGAATATACTGTGTTTTTCCCTGCTTTATGCAACAATGAAGTATTTCGTTCACCATTCCCTTCTTCTGTTTCCTTTTGTTTTTCCAACTTTCCAGTCCACTGTGTCTTAACTTGTCAATCCATCGGGCTTGAGATGGCCAAGGACAGCTTGGTGCTGCCACCTGCTGTAGCTGTGTGGGACTGCAGCCTAGCTTTTCCAACGGAGAATTTGATTTTCCCGGTGTTGCAGGTGGACCTCGATTTACGACCCCAAATGAGTTCAAAATTTCTGTTGCTAAGAAAGACGGCTGTTACGTAAGCTGTGCCCCGTTGTACGTCTTTTCCTGCCAGAGTTGCTAAGGGAATCGCTGCAGTTCTTAAGGTAGAAACAGGGCTGTTCGGTGAATCTGGCATCCCCATGGATTTTGCTGGTCAGACGGTCACAAAAGGGATCACACGACCCCCGAGGACATAAAGATGAGCCAATTGCCAAGCATTTGAAGTTCTATCACATGACCATGAGGGTGCTGCAATGGTCATACGTGTAAAAAACAGTTATATGGCACTTATTTCAGTGCAGTTATAACTTTGAACAGTCACTAAATGCAAGGAGAGGTCATAAGTCACATTTTCCTCCACCTTACAGCCCGTCTTTCTTTCTTTCTTTCTTTCTTTCTTTCTTTCTTTCTTTCTCTCTTTCTCTCTCTCTCTCTCTCTTTCTCTCTTTCTTTCCTCATTCCTTCCTTCTTTCTTTCCTTTCCTTTCCTTCCTTCTCCCTCCCTTCCTTTCTTTCCTTCCTTCCTTTCATCCTTCCTTCTTTCCTTCTTTCCCTTTCTTTCCTTCTCCCTCCCTCCATTCTTCTTTCTTTCTTTCCTTCCTTCCTTCCTTCCTTCTTCCTCCATCCTTTCCTCTTTCTCTCCTTCCTTCCTCTCTTCCTCCCTCCCTCTCTCCCTCTCCCCCTCCCTTCCTTTCTTCCTCCTCCCTCCATCCCCTTCTTTCTCTCCTTCCTTTATTCCTTTCATCGTTCCTCTCTCCTCCCTCCCTCCCTCCCTCCCTCCCTCCCCATATTTCTGGAATGCCAGCAATATCTCCAAAATGGAGAACCCACATACTTTTATATTTCCGAAATGGGGAAGCCCATTCCCAGCTTTTAGCAATTATCTGTACCTATACAGATAATTTTGCAATTATCTTTTTTTTTAATTTATCTAATTTTGCAAGTACCTTTGCGATACGGGACTCTTATTATGTTTTTTTAAGGACAGACAAATGGTTGTCCAATCTCTTCTTAAAAACATCCAGCGTTGGAACAGCCACAACTTCTGGAGGCAAGTTGTTCCACTGATTAATTGTTCTCAACATCAGGAAATTTCTCCTTAATTCCAGATTGCTTCTCTCCTTGATTAGTTTCCATCCATTGCTTCTTGTCCTGCCCTCAGGTGCTTTGGAGAATAGTTTGACTCCCTCTTCTTTGTGGCAGCCCCTGAGATATTGGAACGCTGCTATCATGTTTCCCCTAGTCCTTCTTTTCATTAAACTAAACATACCCAGTTCCTGCAACCGTTCTTCATATGTTTTAGCCTCCAGTCCCCTAATCCTCTTTGTTGCTCTTCTCTGCACTCTATCCAGAGTCTCCACGTCTTGTTTTTATATTGTGGTGACCAAAACTGTATCCAGGATTCTAGGTGTGGCCCTAGAGGAGCTCTTATTTATTTATTTATTTATTTGTTCAATTTATATGCTGCCCTTCTCCGGAGACTCAGGGCGGCTTACAATGCGTTAAGCAATAGCCTTCATACTTTTGTATATACCTGCTTAGTAGGGCTTTTGCCCCCCCCACCCCCAGCGGTGTTCTTTTTTATACAAAGTCAGCTTATTGCCCCCACAATCTGGGTCCTCATTTTACCTACCTCGGAAGGATGGAAGGCTGAGTCAACCTGACTTGTTTTGGCAGTTAAAATTTTCCTTAGTGTACCCCCCCCCCATGCAGTGTGCATATGTGTGTTTGTGTTTAAGGCCATTGTTAAAATCCAATTAGTGTATAGGTATCCGCAGCAAGAGGATGCATAATATAAATCATGAAGATGAGGAATTATTGTAATTTCTGTCTGAGCCGAAAGATCTATCCTTACTTAAGTGGAAAATCTATCCTTAATTAGCAGATCATTGAAAAGTACAATATGGAGACTTTTATATTAAGAGAAACACCGTATGTCAGAGATGAGACAAGCATATATATGGAATTATGAGACAAAAAGGATTCCTGAGTTGAAAGAAATTATGTGTCAGATTTACTTTTCGTATCTAAAGTTACTTTGAACACGGAGGCATAGTCCAACAATTTATTTGCCCGTTTTTATGCCAAAGGATTTGGACATACTTTTCAATAAGAAATACAGGGAATCCTTGACTTATGACCATGAACTGGGACCAGAATTTCCATCAGGAGTCATTGCAATTGAAAAGTTGAGTCCGTTTTATGACTATTTTTACAGTGGTCGTTAAATGAATTACTGTGGTTGTTAAGTGAATTCAGCTTCCCGAATCATACTCACATGATCACAGGATACAACAACTGCTTGTAAATGTGTGCAAATTGCTAAGTGCCCCTGTTGTGATCATTTGACCATGAGAATGGTGCAACAGTCGTAAGTGTGAATACAGACAATAAACCAATTTTTCCAAGGCCGTCGTAACTTTGAACTGTCTTAAACAAACAATCATAAGTCGAGGACTATCCATTCAGAGCATTCTTGTAGTAGTTACTGCGTTCAAAGTTAATTCAGTGCATTTTGTAGGGTATAAGCTTTAGTAACATTTAATTCCAAAAACAACAGGTTGAAAAGAAAAATCAGGTTTTATCATTTGTTTCATGCCGTTATCAATCATCTTCCAAAAAGCTTTGAAACATTGCCATGATAGTCTTAAAGGTGCTTTTTCAAAAAGCAACATTGGTCCATTTCATTAATCACTCCCGAAGTAATACATCCAGCTGATCCCGCTCTTAAAAATTACTTATCTAACCACCAAACTATGATGATCAAACTGGGTTTGTTACACACCATCTGTGGTCTGTTTCGTGTCTCAAAAGGATGGGTTCTTAAGCTGGGGCCAATTTGAAACTGGGAGATAAAATGACCGGGCTCAATAATTGCATTTGAAATTGTGCCATGATTAAAACTTGGCCAAGGAGAGGCATTTTTATGGGGTCGAAAGCCATTTCTGCAAATAAATAAGATGCTAAAAGCTAGTTCTTCCAGGCTGGGTCTATGTGTGTATTTGTGTTTGTAATTAAAATAATATTTTTAAAGAACTCCGTTGGAGCAGAGAATGTTGGGGTGCCCCAATGTTAAGGGCATGTTGTACAAATTGCACCCATTAATATGAAATTTTCACTATTCCCCAACAAAGTCAGAAAGAGGTCCCATGGTCATCCTGAGCTCACCGTCGGAGAGCTTTTTTTTTCTGAGTTACTTTATAACCTATGTTCTTCACTTTCTTAAAGAAAAAATAATAATAATAACACCTCTATTTACTTGCCAGCTGAGCCCAGGAGAGCCAGCTTCCCTCCAAGCCAAGGATCTATGAAACATTTGCAATTTCTCTAGGAAGCAAGTGCATATCCTTGGAGGTTTTGCCCTCTCACACCTCCTGTTCACCTGAAGGCACCTTTCTTGCCAACCAGATGTGCAACGTAGACGAGGAATTGGATGGAGGTGAATTTCAATATGAACCGACTTCTACACGCCTTCCAGACTAATGTTGCAAATGGTAACCTAATTATCCACCAGCTTTTGCCCTTCCCAAATGTTTCAACCCAGCTTCTGTTGGAAGAATGGATCAGAATAATATTTCAAAGGTGACTTTTGAAAGACAATGCAGTGAGGAAGAGGTGTTTACGTTTGGGTCTTCTGCGCATTTATCTGGAAACAGAATTATCCACCTCTGATAAATCAGGAGCTGTAACAGAATAATGGAATAACAGAGCTGGAAGGGACCTTGGAGGTCTTCTAGTCCAACCCCCTGATCAAGCAGGAGACCCTGTACAATTTCAGGCAAATGATTGTCCAATCTCTTCTAAGAAACCTCCAATGTTGAAGCAGCCACAACTTCTGGAGGCAAGTTGTTCCACTGATTGTTTTCAATATCAGGACGTTTCTCCTTAATTCCAGGTTGCTTCTCTTCTTGATTAATTTCCATCCATTGCTTCTTGTCCTGCCTTCAGGGGCTTTGATAAATAGGTTGACCCCATCCTCTTCTTTGTGGCAGCCCCTGAGATATTGGAAGACTGCTCTCATGTCTCCCCTAGTCCTTCTTTTCATTAAACTAGACATACCCAATTCCTGCAACCGTTCTTCGTATGTTTTAGCTTCCAGCCCCCTAATCCTCTTTGTTTCTCTTCTCTGCACTCTTTCCAGAGTCTCAACATCTTTTTTTACATCATGGTGACCAAAACTGGATGCTATATTCCAAGTGTGGTCTTACCAAGGCATTATAAAGTGGTATTAACACTTCACCTGATCCTGATTCTATCCCTCTGTTAACGCAACCTAGGACTTGGTTCAGGAGTGAAATCCAGCAGGTTCTGACAGGTTCTGGAGAACCGGTAGTGGAAATTTTGAGCAGTTCGGAGAACCAGCAAATACCACCTCTGGCTGGCCCCAGAGTGGGGTGGGAATGGAGATTTTTGCAATATCCTTCCCCCAGGAGTGCGGAGGGAATGGGGATTTTGCAGTATCCTTCCCCTGCCACACCCACCAAGCCACGCCCACAGAACCGGTAGTAAAAAAAATTGGATTTCACCACTGACTTGGTTGGGGTTTTTTTGGCAGCAAAGTTGCATTTCCTGAACTCTGAAAGAGAAGACTAACTTCTCAAAAATCAGTTAAGGTTTCTTCAATATAGTATGCGCCCCCAACCAGCTGTCAAATCTATCAATGTTCATAGATCATGTCTTTTCATTGAGACCTTGAGATTCCTCCCCATGTCCCTCAACACAATGCTCCAAAGCCCATCTGTGTTCCATCAGCACTGTCCAAAGTTTTGATTTGAGCTTTGATGTTTGGACTTGGGTTGGTTGACCCCAAAAGATTCTTTTGTCCTGAAATACTGAGGTGTGTAACCTTCAAAGTGCCCTTTTGCACATCAAAGAGATGTTCCTGTCCTCCTCCTTTGCTGGTTGGCCCCCCGAAACAATCTGCTGTATTTAGTTTAGTTTAGTTTACTTTATTGTCATTGCACATGGTACAACGAAATTAAATACCGTCCTCAGTGTACATTATAGCTAGATGTTCTGTCCCCCTTCCTCACACAGGCAAACGTAATACCAAGCATGCCTGCCAATATTTTATTAGGTAAACAGATTAGAATTCCTGGCAGACCAAGGTTTTGGCAGCAAACTGCCGAATGCCTGCCAAGACCGTTTTCACTCCCATAAAGCAGAAGAGGACTTATCTTCAGTCCATTCCAGGAGCAACAAATTATCCACAAGACAAGAGTTTAGTCAATGTTCGGTCCAAAATATATCCAAGCCGAATTTCAGAGATCACGATGTGACTTTCAGGGTTTAACTTTGTCCGTCACAAAGCCCGAAGAGCAATCCTACCCACTTTTATTCCTGGTCGGGCGTGGCTCTGTGACTCAGCTCAATCTCTGGCCCTCCCACGCCTCCTCCATTGCTGCGCACGCTTCTCCCTCTGATGCTGCCTGGGATCAAGCCAGGATTCATCCTCCTCGCTCCCTATCAATGGGTGCTCCGATATGCCTTCCTCCTGGCACATCCCAGGCTGTTCCTCCTGGCCTTCGGATGGAACCTGAGGCATTGCCAGAGAGGAGGGTCCTGGAGAGGGAGGCCTTGTCAGTTCCTCCCCATCACCTTCTGAGTCCTCTTCCTCTGTTAGGACAGGCTCGGGAGTCGGGGTCACAACACTATAAAAATAAAAACACAAACATACATCCTTTACATTCTATATAATTGAAATTGAAAACCTGATGTTGCACTATACCGTAGAATTCAATATAGTTACTGCTCTGGGGTAGAAGCAGTTTTTCAGCCTATTTGTCCTTGTTTTTTTTTTTTTTTTTTTGTCCTGTACCGTCTGCCAGATGGTAATAGTTCAAAAAAAAAAGGTGCACAGGATGAACAGGATCTTTAAGGAAGTTTTGAACTTCCTTAAGGCAGCGGGAGCTATAAAGCTCTTCCAAAGAGGGGAAGGGGCAACTAATGATCCTCTGGGCAATGACGTTGACCCTCTGGAGTGCTGTCCTATCTGCCACTGTGCAATTGGCAAACCAGACACAGGTGCAGTAAGTTCAAATACTCTCTATGGTGCAGCGGTAGAAGGTCACCAACAGTTTTCCATTCCGTTGTTGTTTCCTGAGAAATCTCAGGTAGTATAATCTCTGCTCGGCCCTTTTGACCAGGGCTGCAATGTGAGCATCCCAAGTCAGGTCCTCTTTTAGGATAACACCCAGAAACTTCAAACTGGCCACTTGCTCCACTCGGTCTCCATTGATAAGCAAGGCGTTTTTATTTGTGCCATTTTGTCATTAGGAAGTTCTCCCTCTTCACCATCACAAACTTTAGTTCCTCGGTCCACACTGCTCCAAAAACTGTCACCTTGCTAGTCTTAGCAATGCAAATCATCTGACACTTCGGAATAAGGCTGTCACATTCCATAATAAACCGGAGAGGAGATGACATGGACATCTGTGCCCCTGTCATAACTTGCTGGTGGAGGGCGTAAAGGAAGGGAGATCGCTCTTATTTATGGTCTTCCCGTTTGCCAGTGTCAACATCTCCATCAACACTACGACATTTGCGAGTCTCTAATTTCTTTGGAAGAACAACTGGTCGGTCCATTTCTCCCTCTAGTTGGTGACTAATTTTTAATTTAGGTGGATAAAATATGACATTTATAGTTTGGCTCACCTAACATCATCCCCACTTAGAAAAATGGTTCCATCCTATATATTTGGTGGATAACAGTATAAAAGAGTTGGAAGGGTCCTTGGAGGTCTTCTAGTCCAACCCCCTGCTGAAGCAGGAGATGCTATACCAGGGGTCCCCAACCTGTGGGCTGCAGCGTCCACTAGTGGACTGTGAGGGGATTACAACTGGGCTGCAGAAATGGCCGGTGAGAGCACATACGCACCCACATCCTCACTTGGGCGAGGAATGGGTGAGGGTGTGCACGCGTGCTCCATTTGTGTGAATGGCAAGTGTACGTGCTTGCGGCTTGTGCAAATAGAGCTGCGTGCGAGCACATGTGCTTGCCGGCCACTCATGCAGACATATCCCCTCTTTCCCCCCCCCCCCCCACATCAATCTGCAAAGCCAGAAACATTGGGGAACTCTGCTCTATACCATTTCAGACTGGTGGTGGTCCAATCTCTTCTTAAAAACCTCCACCAGTAGGGGGGGGTCACGGGCTCCGTTTTTGCTGGCAGAGGGCTAGCAAAACAAACTCAAAACAAAACAAAACAAAACAAAAGGAGAAATGTTTCCCCTTTTGTATTTGAGCATGCAAGAAGAGACAGGGAAGGAGAAAGGGAAAGAGGAAAGACAAAGAAAAAGAAGAAGAAAAGATGGGGCGAGATCAAGGAAGGAAAAAGAAGAAAAGAGGGGAAGGAAGGAGAAAGGAGAACAAAGAGGGAAGGGAAAAGAAAAGGGAGGGAGGGAAGGAAGGAAGAAGAAAGAATGAAGAGGGAAGGGCAAAGGAAGGAAGGAAGGAAGGAAGGAGGGGAAGGAAGAAGAAAGGAGAACGAAGAGGGAAGGGAAAAGAAAAGGAAGGAAGGAAGGAGGGAAGGTGGGGAAGGAAGAAGAAAGGAGAACAAAGAGGGAAGGGAAAAGGAAGGAAGGAAGGAAGGGGAAGGAAGAAGAAAGGAGAACGAAGAGAGAGGGGAAAAGAAAGGAAGGAAGGATTGGAAGGAGGGGAAGGAAGAAGAAAGGAGAATGAAGAGGGAAGGGAAAAGAAAAGGAAAGGAAGGAAGGAAGGAAGGAAGGAAGGAAGGAAGGAAGGAAGGAAGGAAGGAAGGAAGGAAGGAAGGAAGGAAGGAAGGAAGGAGATTATAATGAGAGTGAGTGAGGGTCTGAGGGAAGTCCTGCTTTAGCACTTGGTCACCACCCCAGGTGCACCCGACATGAGTGATGTCAAGCTGGCCACGCCCACCCCTGTAACATACCCCTACCCCCCCACCAGGTCAAACACAACCCTGATGCAGCCCTCAGTGAAATCGAGTTTGACACCCCTGATCTACTCTTTCTCTTAGTCTTCACCCACTCCTAGTTCTTCTACTCTTGCAAAACCTACACCGCCCGTGTTGCGCCGAGCAGGACGTTTAACACCAAGTTGCTCTTTCAGCCCTGCTGAAACAGGATTATCAATGCAGGTCGATCCACAGAGGTCAGGTTTTTGCAAGAGGAGTGTCTCTCCCTGGCCCATCCCAGAAGATTAAAAAAAAAATTCGCCGTGGACGTTGATCTATGGCAGTGTTTCTCAACCTTGGAAGCTTGAAGATGGGTGGACTTCAATTCCCAGAATCCCCCAGCCAGCGCTGCTGGCTGGGGGATTCTGGGAGTTGAAGTCCACCCATCTTCAAGCTTCCAAGGTTGAGAAACACTGATCTATGGGGTTCCTGTGACTGCTTAGCATTCTCTCTCCGTCCGAGACAGGGCAAGACCAGCACAAGAGCCGAGCCAAACAAGTGGCTAAAGACGTTTGGTACTTATTCATCAACATCACTAGGGAGAGTTTCTTCGGAGGGTGGCACGGGATCCAAAGTAAGGCCTAATCCATCACCACATGGGGAGAAGCACAATCTCCCTTCACCTCTGCCTCCCGCTCGCCTTTACCTCCTTTCTCTCTCTCTCCATCTCGCCTGCTTAACGTTTAAATGGATAGAAATTTATCTTTCTCACCGGAAAAACCTCACACAGTGGCGAAATGCTCAACTCTTTTAAACAAGCTGCTCGTTGCGGTACAGTATTTATCACTGTGCTGTTCGGCACGAAATGTTCAATGGAATCGAGAAAAGAGCTAACTTCTATGTTTGCAGGACCGGTGTGTCAAGTTTTGAGGTCGTCTCAAATAAATTGCATTTCAAACAAAGTATTTGAAGAAAAACTCCTATTTATTAAGCACGGCATTCTAAACCCGACTACAATCGAAGCCAACACTGACTTCCAGCCCCAAAACCCCCCCTTTCCATTCCCCACTCCCTGCACTCATTGGCCATCTTCCAAGTCATTCTACCCCTAATCTACTCCAGCTCAAAGGAATTTCCCCCCTCCCATCCCATCTTCTAGGGGATATTATCTCCAGGGAAAATAAGTAGGTGAAAAGTCAAACGTCCCTTTCCAGAGGCCTTCGCTTCTCCTTCTTATGTCAGCACTAGAGTAAATGCAGGTTGAAGTGCTGACACGGTGAAGCTGAGTTGGTTTTAACTTTGGTTAAGGTTTCTTTCATGGTAACCAGAATCTGGTGACTGGTATAAAATCAGCCTGTCTGATTAGTTTATGACTCCGTATACTAGGAAATCTAGAATATAATAATGATAATAACTTTATTGTCATGGTACGTATATACACAGTATACCCATACAACGAAATTCATTTAACACCCAAAGACCAGGTCCAACACACATAACAATCCCTAAACACACCCCCACCCATCACAAATTCCCCACCCCTAAACCACCCAAACATCCACACAACAGACCTTAACTTATAATTAATTTATAATTATAATTTATAGCTTAATTTCTGGACCATAAGAAAGGCTGAATGCCAAAGAGTTGAGGCCTTTGAACTCTGGTGCTGGAGAAAACTCCTGAGAGTCCCTTGGACTGCAAGGCGATCCAACCGGTCAGTCCTAGAGGAGATCAATCCTGACTGCTCCTTAGAAGGCCAGATCCTGAAGATGAAACTCAAATACTTTGGCCACCTAATGAGAAGGAAGGACTCCCTGGAGAAGAGCCTAATGCTGGGAACGATGGAGGGCAAAAGAAGAAGGGGACGGCAGAGAACGAGGTGGCTGGATGGAGTCACTGAAGCAGTCGGCATGAGCTTAAATGGACTCCAGAGGATGGTAGAGGACAGGAAGGCCTGGAAGAACGTTGTCCATGGGGTCGCGATGGGTCGGATACGACTTCGCAATTAACAACAACAACATAGCTTAATTTATAACTGTGATCAGTGTGTTGTATAAATCTAACCTTTGTTTTTGGGGTCCTTGGTGCTCTCTGAGCTTGATGACTTTCTTGTAGACGTTCATTACCCATCATCAATGCTAGAAGGGAGTGGGGTTTGCTCTCTGTATATGTAGTAGTGGCTTGCTCCGTCAATGTTGGTGGGAGAGTTTTTGTTAGTTCCTGTATTAGCTTGTTGTTGTTGTTCTTGTTTGTCTGAGTTAGTAGCTCTTTGATTGGTTTACTACTTGGCGTCTGTGGAGATTCTCAGTCATCCAGGTCATAGTTGTCTCAAAGGTGCTTTTTCAAGAGGCAACTGAACTTTCTCATTTTTATTTTTATTTTTTTGAAGATGTTGTGCTTCTCATCCAAGAAGCTTCTTCAGCTCTGACTGCATGTGGGGAATGGAAGGATTTACATTCCTTGCAGTCATCTGGTCATTAACACTCTCTCTGAGAGGCATTGAGGCCACTTGGGGTTTTATCCATGACCTCAGGGTCACTTGAATAGTGCAAATGGATGCAAATCCCTTTTGGAACTGCTGAAAGGACCACATTGTAGACAGGAGATAGATGATGTCGTATCCCCCCCCCCCCCCTTTGAGAGAGAGCTGTTCAACTTTGACATAATGTAGATGGCCTCTTTGACCCTTCTTTCAAACCAGCAATCCTCTCTGTCCAAAATGTGGCCTTTGTCTTTTGAATGCAGCTGGACTGCTGAATCTTATCCTGATGGGTTTGTTCTCCTATGTCATGCCATGCGTTTTTGAAGTGGTTGTTTTGTTTCCCCAATGTACAGATCTGCACATCTCGTTGCATTGTACTGCAGTGCATATGCCACATTGCTCAGTTTGTGTCTGGGTGTTTTATCCCTGGGGTGGACAAGCTTCTGCCTTAGTGTATTCTTGAGTTTAAAGTGTGCACGTTGTGTATGTTGTGTTGACTGAAGATCCTCCTGAGCTTTTCAGACATTCTTGCAATGTATGGAATGACAACATTACTTTGTTTATTATTCTCTTCATTGTCTGTTATGGAGGAGCTCTTGTAGAGTAATTTTTGAGATTTGATGAAGGCCCACTCGGGATCGCCACACATTTTGAGGGTTTCCTTGATGTGTTTTCATTCCCATCTTTGCTGGTTAGGCAGGCCTTCACCTTGGTGGTGTAGGGTTGTGATGACTCCCATTTTGTGCTCCTGTGGGTGGTGAGAATCTAAATGTAAATATGAACTCTGTGTGTGAGTTTTCTGTAAAGCTTCAATGTTAAAGGTTCTGTCTTCCTTAATGTGTACTGCACAGTCCAGAAACTTCTACTACTTGGTGTTAATCTCTATTTATCTGGCTGTTGATTCCTGGTGGGGTTGTGGTCTTGCCATTTTTTTTTAATTGCTTCTTTTGAATACTATGTAGATATTGTTTGCCTCTATCAGTGGTGAAATCCAATTTTTTTTTTTACTACCGGTTCTGTGGACGTGGCTTGGTGGGCATGGCAGGGGAAGGATACTGCAAAATCCCCATTCCCTCTCCACTCCTGGGGGAAGGATACTGCAAAATCCCCATTCCCACCCCACTCTGGGGCCAGATAGAGGTGGTATTTGCCAATTCTCCGAACTACTCAAAATTTCCGCTACCGGTTCTCCAGAACCTGTCAGAACCTGCTGGATTTCACCCCTGGCTTCTATGTGTCTGTTGATGGCTGATTTGTCTAACTGCCAAGCTTCCTGGATCCCTCTAGTATTTTTGAATTTAGCTTGTCTAGGATAACTACCATCTCCCAGTTGAAACTATGGTGAAGTCTATCCATGTGTTATGCAATTAAGGAGTTTACGTCATGTCTCTAAACACCTAACTGGTGTTTATGGATGTTTTTCTGCTACTCTTCTGCCTCTTTATCCTACACTGTGTCTCTTGTGGTCCTTACACCATATATTGTAGATGGTTCCTGCTTTTTCTTCTTGGGCTACTGGGTTTTTTTGGCTTACTTCAGTTATTTTGGAGGACTTTAGTTGGTTTCTGTGCTACAGTGATGCCTTGTGGTTGTAATAGTCTGCTGGTTGTTTCTGAAATGTTTTTGATGCATGGCAGTTTGTAGAGATTTTTAGTCCTCCAGGTCATAGTTACCCCAAAGGTGCTTTTTTCAAGAGGCAACTGGACTTCCTTGTTTTTTTCTTTTGAAGAGGTTTCACTTCTCATCCAAGAGGCTTCTTCAGCTCTGACTGGATGATGGGGAATGGAAGGATTTATACTGCTTGTGGACAGCTGGTCATTTGCATCCTTTTACAGGATCTTTGAAGCACTTGAAGGTTTTTCTGTGTCCTCAGGGTCACCTGAGTAGTGCTCCAGGTTCCTGCAGTCTGCAATTTTTCCCTCTGGAAATCCGTTCATACTTCCACACCAATCCAAGGATGCACATCCCAAATTGTATAGCTAAAAGCCAGTAGTGGGATTCAAATCTCGTCACTACCAGTTCGCTCGCATGCACAGAGACGTTTGGGCAGGTGGACGGAGCCTCCCCCGCCACCACTACCAGTTTGCCCAATCCGGGGCGAACCAGTAGCAACCCACCACTGCTAAAAGTGTGTAGAGATTCTCAGTCATCCAGGTCATGGTTGTCCCAAAGTGCTTTTTCAGGAGGCAACTGGACTTTCTTGTTTTTCTTCTGAAGATGTTTCACTTCTCATCCAAGAAGCTCCTTCAGCTCTTCAGTTCCCCCACTATCCTGTCAGAGCTGAAGAAGCTTCTTGGATGAGAAGTGAAACATCTTCAAAAGAAAAAAAAACAAGGAAGTCCAGTTGCCTCCTGAAAAAGCAACTTTGGGATGCATGGCAGCGTTATCCTTTTCACCACCGGCGTCCCTTGTCCTTCTTTCCATTCCTCCAGCAGTCTCTCTCTCCCCCCACTGAATCTTCTGAGTTGCCCAAATAGGAAAAATGGCCTTAAAAAACCCCACTAACTTTCCTTCCTTCCGGTTCATCATTCTCAACAGATTTTGACCAGTGATACTTTTTGGCTCCTTCAAATGCACTTTTCAATAATTCAGCGTAACAACTCGCTCTCTGGCTTGGCAGAGCAGACGGCAGTGCGAGAACATTTGCTGATGGCCATTCAAAAAGACAGCTGTCCTATAGGGGACAATGAACGGTGTCTTTTGCACTCTCTTCTGTTGGACTGATTCGAACCCCCATGCCTCGAAGAGAGAGGGGGATCACAGTTTTCACACACTTCTGGAGTATTTTTAGCAGAACGCGTGAAACCAGCTGCTACCATCTCTCTCACCATCATCACCCCAAGTGGCTTCGGTCAGGAAGGTGGGAGGACAGTGGTCCTGAATTCAAGGAAGGAAATGGGAAAGGACTGGCTAGCTCAGAGGTGTCAAACTCAAAGCCCGGGAACTGGAGCCAGAGCCGGCTTATGGGGTGTTTAGATCTGGCCCATAGGGCCCCCCTGGAAACAATAAAGGACCAGCCCACAGTGCCTCTGCCAGCAAAAACAGAGCTTGTGAGAGCTGCGTGGGGGCCTTCCTGAGCTCCGTTTTTGCTGGCAGAGGGTTGCAGGAGGCCGTCGCAGCCGAAAACAGAGCTCGGGAGCCAGTTTTCACTGGCAGAGCACTTGGGCCACCACAGGTGCACAAGTGATGTCAAGCTGGCCACGCCCACCCTGGGCCCCCAAGGTCAAACACAGCCCTGATTCGGCCCTCAATGAAATCGAGGTTTTTTTTCAGAGTTTGCAGCAATCCAACCAGCACACAAGTAAATAATTCAGCAGGATTCATTTATAGAAGAAACTTGTTCACATGCAATAATATAAAACATGATGCATGTATACAATACCCATGCAGCAGAAGCTAGAACCAGAAATCACAGAATCCAGAAGCAAACAGATCCTGTTTCTTAGTCACCAAACAGTTCCCATTGGCTGACTTCTTGTTATGGCTATCCCAGCTCATAATTTCTTATACACTGACAAGTTTGACATCCCTGGGCTGGCGAATCATGTGGGAATGTCTGTTCTGACCTAGGCTTCCTGATACAGTAAGAAGCACACAATTAGTTCCAAAAACCCTCTTTTTATTTCAACAGCTGTGAATTCTGTTCATTCACAGCCCGTGCTGAATCACCAAGAGTTTGTAAAGAGTCCGACAGACGTCTGCCACAGCTCTTCGGGATAATGCTGATAAGCACCCACCTTTATCTCCCTTGACACACCGCCAAAGACCTAATTGGCAATTAGCTTTGCAAGGCCAGACGGAGCACAGAGTCAAAAAGGAGCTTCAGAATTTAAACCGACCAGAACAAACAAAGTTGCTTCCTGCAAAGGCTCATGTCCCTTTGCTCCACCTTTATGTCTTGTGGGAGGGGCCAATCATCTCCAAGCCTTACTCCCAAGTTACCCCTTTTTTTCTTAACTGTTCTTGCCTTCTTGCCTGGCAAGAAGGCAAGAACAGTTCTCTTCTTCCTTCTCCTTCCTCCTCCTACTTCTTGTTCTGCTCCTCCTGCTCTTTTCCTCCTCCTCCTTTCCATCCTCTTCTCCTCCTTCTGCTCCTTCTTCTTCTTCTCCACTCCTTCTCCTCCTGCTGCTTTCCTCCTTCTCCTCCTTCTCTTCTTTTCCTTGTCCTCTCCTTCTCCTGCCTCTCTTCCATCCTTCTCCTCTTCTTCTCTTTCTCCTCCTCTACCTATTCCTCCTCCTCCTCTTCCTCTCCTTCTCCTTCCTCCTCCTCCTTTCCATCCTCTCCTCTCCTTCTCTCCTTCTTCTTCTCTCCAGCAGCACCTCCTTCTCCTCCTGCTGCTGCAGCTTTTCCTCCTTCTCCTCCTTCTTCTCCTTCTTTTCCTTGTCCTGCTCCTCTCCTGCCCCTCTCCCTTCCATCCTTCTCCTTTTTCTTCTTCTCTTTCTCCTCCTCTACCTATTCCTCCTCCTCCTGTTCTTCCTCCTCCTTCTCCTTCCTCCTCCTCCTTTCCATCCTCTTCTTCCTTCTTCTGCTCCTTCTTCTTCTCCCCACAGCACCTCCTTCTCCTCCTGCTGCTGCAGCTTCCTCCTTCTCCTCCTTCTCCTCCTTCTTTTCCTTGTCCTGCTCCTTCTCCTGCCCCTCTCCCTTCCTCTCCTTTTTCTTCTTCTCTTCTCCTCTACCTATTCCTCCTCTCTGTTCTTCCTCCTCCTCCTCCTTCCTCCTTTCCTCCTCTTCCTCCTCTTCTGCTCCTTCTTCTTCTCCTCCAACAGCACCTGCTCCTCCTGCTGCTGCTGCAGCTTTTCCTCCTTCTCCTCCTTGCCCTACTCCCTTCTCCTGCCCCTCTCCCTTCCATCCTTCTCCTTTTTCTTCTTCTCCTTCTCCCCCTCCTCCTCCTCCTCCTCTCTTCTGTCTAACTCGGTATTATCCGATTGAGGTGGTGAGCAGCGTTGACATAACGATACAACTCCTCCCCAAAGTTAGACGTTGTGTTCTACTTTCTCGGGGGTGGGGAGGATCTGTCTTTCATTCCACTCCTCCATCCTCGCTCCGTTGAACTCACAGCTGTGAATACCCAGTGGTCATTTCCCTTGTTAAATGGGGTCAACAGCAGTGGTGTAAAAAGCGGATTGTTTCGTTGTCCAATCTAATTATATTGTAAAGCATGAGAAATCCCTCTGGGTCCCTTCTTAGCCTTAAAAACAAAGAAAAGGGGAAAAAACAATGTTGTTATTTTGCTTGTCATAACTGAGGTGGCTTTGGGGTCCTTCTTGGTGACCCAGAATTCTTACCCCTGACCACAGTGGGAGGAAAAAAAGGACACAATACAGATAGTCCTCGAATTACAACAATTCGTTTAGCGACCTACAACGGCACCGAACGAAGGGACTTAGGAGCATTTTTCACCCTTACGACCAGTCGTAGCATCCCTACAACGATCCCGTAATGAAAATTCAGATGCTTGGCAACTGGTTCGCATTTATGACGGTCGCAGTGTCCATGCGATCCCCTTTGTGCGACCTTCTGACAAGCAAAGCCGACAGGAAAAGCCGGATTCACTTAACAACCAAGGCAAGAAAGGTCGTAGAACGGGGCCAAACTCACTTAACAAATGTCTCGCTTAACAACGTGAAATGTTGGGCTCCGTTGTGGTCGTAAGTCGAGGACTACCTGTATAGAAGGTCTGTTATCTATTTTATCATGCCGAATACCGGTAGCCCTCGGCTCATGACAACAACGGAGCCCAGATTTTCTGTCGTTAAGCGAGACGTTTGTTAACCCCATTTGACAACTTTTCAAGTCATGGTTGTTAAATGAATCACTGCCACTGATAAGTTAGTCACACAGTCATTAAGCGAATCTGGCTTCCCCATGGACTTTGCTCGTCAGAAGGTTGCAAAAGGGGGATCACGTGACACCCCCCCCCGGGGACAATGCAACAGTCGCAAGTACATGCCAGTTGCCAAGCCTTCTGAATTTGGATCACATGACTGTGGGGATGCTGCAACGGTCTTTAAGTGTGAAAACCGGTCCTGAGTCAACAGCTGCCAATCATCTGAATTTTGATTCCACGATCATCGGGAGGCTGCAAATAACTGTGAAAAAACCTTTTTTTCAGTGCCATTGCAACTTTGAATTTATTTATTTATTTATTTATTTATTTATTTATTTATTTATTTATTTATTTATTTATGGAGATTTACGTTGCCACCTATTCGCACATGGCGACGCAAGGCGGCTTACAAAGATATAAAAACATCATCTAAAAAGCGATAAAACTAATAAAAGAATCATATATACTAAAATAATAAAATAAAATCACACACACACACACACACACCCTGCCCCGGCGACAACACATCACACGAGCCATTTAATGGGCTCCATCCCGATCCGGATTCCCCAGGCCTGCTGGCAGAACCAGGTCTTCAGCGCCTTCCGGAAGGGTGTTAGAGTGGGGGCCATTCTAATCTCTGGGGGGAAGATGTTCCAGAGAGAGGGAGCCACCACAGAGAAGACCCTTCTTCTGGTTCCCACCAGGTGTATCTTCCTAGAACCGTGATGGTGAATCTATGGCACGCGTGGCATGCGGAGGCATATCTGTGGGCACATGAGCATTGCCCTAGCTCAGTTCCAGCATGGATGTGCACGCCATCCAGCTAATTTTCAGGCCTTCCGGGCCTACCGGAAGTTGGGAAACGGGCCGTTTCCGGCCTCCAGAGGGCCTCCTCTGGTGATGGGGAAGGCAGTTTTCACCATCCCCACGCTCCAAGAAAGTCTCTGGAGCCTGGGGAGGACAAAAAACAGGCCTACCGGGCCCACCGTGCCATCGCGTGCCAAAAGCAGGGGGAGCATGGGGTATCGCGTACACATGTGGGGGGGGTGCATTGAATTATGGGTGTGGGCACCCCCCTGCGCTCCCCCCACTTTTGGCACACGATAGCAAAAAGCTTGTCAAAACCTTCGGGGTCTTTTTGTGCGGGTCAGAGGGAGGCAGAAATTCTGACTCGGGGTCTGCTTCAGCCTCCTGGTGTGGGGCTTTGGGCGAAGGCTGGAGAGAAGTACCACTGGTGGTGAAGAACCGGAGGGCCTTGTTCCAGTGGGACAGCATCATGGCCTGGAACTGGCTGACCATCTCAGCCCGCTGAGCCTCCAGACGCCGGTACCTGGCCTTGCACTCCCGCAGGTCTCCCCTCTGCTTGGAAAGCCTATGCTCCTAGTCCTCAGTGAGGTGCTTCTGCTGAGCCTCCTTCTCAGCCAAATCCAATTTGAACTGAGCCAGCTGACAACTCTTTCTCATAGTGGCTTCCTAGCTCCAACAACTGTTTCCTGTGGGGGCCCTAAGAAGCCCGGGTGGGCAGGCGAGGAGTGGCTGGGAGGGGAGGGGCGAGTAGAGGCCGGTGAGGCGCCCCTCGATGCGAGTGACATCGAGTTGGCTATGCCCACTCAATCACATGACCACCTAGCCACGCCCACCCAGCCGGTCATTATCAGATCATATTAGTGTTCCGCGGTATTTAAAATTATGAATTTAGTGGTCCCCGATGTCCGAAAGGTTGGGGACCCCTGGACTAGGGCATGAGTAGGGATTGTCGGTTCAGAAAATGGTGTAACTGGTGCACAATGGTTGCTAAACAAACTTTTGTAAGTCAAGGACTACCTGTTATCAAAAGGGAGGTATTTAAAAACACACAAGAGACCCCCAAGCGTGTGTCTTGGCATGCCCCAGTGTGTGTTTGCGTGTATCCTTTCACCGGAGTCTGCTGTCAACATCCCTCATGAACCGGCTATGTGGGAGCGTCACGGAGGGACCTTGGGGAGTGATTTATACAATTGGCTGATGCAGGAAATGCGATTTGTTTTAATTAAAGCAACGGACTCTTGCATAATTCACGGGGCGCCTGCTCAAATGACCACGCGAGGCAATTTTGGAGAATTGCAAGGCGTTCTCATAAATTCCATTAACTGTAAGGCAGCGAAGGTGGCAGGGAATGGAAAAGCCAGAGACAGAGAATAGCAAATGCCACCCGGAAACATAAAATGCGCCATTTCTGTTTCTGTCACAGAAATAGTTCGGATGTCTCCTTGGTGCGATCGCCTTCCGTGAGTGGCAGAAAGAAGTTAAATTGATAGCAGTCAGGAGCAAAGTGGCCCGAAATGAGAAATGCAGGAAGACAAATGAATCTCCCAAGATTCGTTTTTCTGGCCATGTAGATGTATACTTCCGCACTAGATTGTGTTGTTTCTCTGTGTCGTAGCATATACGTGGGTTCTTGCATAATTTTGCATTTATTTATTTACTTGTTTTGTCATATTTATGGAGTGTATGTTGTAGGTGGTGACCTTTTGAGAGCTCTATGCCATGAAATTTCATTTTAATGTATGCCGATTAGTTACATTCAAGTGACAATAAAGTTATTATTCTGTTCTGCTCTGTTCTATTCTTTATTCTATTGCAATATTCTATTCTATTCTACTCTAGTAAAGGTAAAGGTTCCCTTTGCACATATGTGCTAGTCGTTCCCAACTCTAGGGGGGCGGTGCTCATCTCTGTTTCAAAGCCGAAGAGTCAGCGCTGTCCGAAGAAATCTCTGTGGTCATGTGGCTGGCATGACTAAAAGCCAAAGGTGCACGGAACACTGTTCCCTTCCCACCAAAGGTGGTCCCTATTTTTCTAGTTGCATTTTTTATGTGCTTTTGAACTGCTAGGTTGGAAGAAGCTGGGACAAGTCACAGGAGCTCACCCCGTTATGCGGCACTAGGGATTCGAACCGCTGAACTGCCGACCTTTCAATCGACAAGCTCAGCGTCTTAGCCAGTTAGCCACCACGTCCCTTTAATTCTACTCTACTCTATTCTATTCTTTATTCTATTTCAATATTCTATTCTATTCTATTCTATTCTATTCTATTCTATTCTATTCTATTCTATTCCATTCCATTCCATTCCATTCCATTCCATTCCATTCCATTCCATTCGACTACACTACACTACACTCCATTCTTATTTCCTATTCCTATTCCTATTCCTATTCCTATTCCTATTCCTATTCCTATTCCTACTCTACTCTACTCTACTCTACTCTACTCTACTCCACTCCACTCCACTCCACTCCACTCCACTCCATTCTTATTTCCTATTCCTATTCCTATTCCTATTCCTATTCCTATTCCTACTCTACTCTACTCTACTCTACTCTACTCTACTCTACTCTACTCTACTCTACTCTACTCTACTCTACTCTACTCCACTCCACTCCACTCCACTCCACTCCACTCCATTCGACTACACTACACTACACTCCATTCTTATTTCCTATTCCTATTCCTATTCCTATTCCTACTCTAGAGTAGAGTAGAGTAGAGTACTCTACTCTACTCTACTCCACTCCACTCCACTCCACTCCACTCCACTCCACTCCACTCCACTCCACTCTACTCCATTCGACTACACTACACTACACTCCATTCTTATTTCCTATTCCTATTCCTATTCCTATTCCTATTCCTATTCCTATTCCTATTCCTATTCCTATTCCTATTCCTATTCCTACTCTAGAGGTTTCGTTGCATGCAGCTCTCGAAGGGTTACCACTTCCAATATACACTACACATTATATTGTGGTGACCAAAATTGGATGTGGTATTCCAAGTATGTTCTTACCAAGGCTTTGTAAAGTGGTGCTAATACTTCACACGAGCCCCAGTAAACTGCGCGGAGGACAGGTGTGAACGACACCTGTCTTCGGAGGGGTTGCATACACTGACGCGACCCTCCGACCATCTAAGCCAGGGGGTCACCAATCTTGGCAACTTTAAGACTTGTGGACTTCTGGGAGTTGAAGTCCACAAGTCTTAAAGTTGCCAAGATTGGAGATCCCTGAGCTAAACTCTGCGGTGGCGCTATCGGCCTTTGTTGTATTTATTGCCAAAGAAAAAGGCCCATCTCGACATTGAAGGGATGAGTTTTCCTTAGCCGGGAGGTTGATGGTCACTTCAAAGCTCTTCCGTCTTTGCTTCTTAGCAAATTATTTCTGAGATTGATAAAAGGAATTGATTAGCTGCCATCAAGTCATTATTGACTTACAAAAAAAAGAGATTGCAGCAAATTGCAGCAAACTCTACGCAGGAGGGAGGCTGCCTCCTCTCTCCATCGGGGAATGGACAACGTTGTGCACTTTAAACTGTCTATATATAGATGACTCGCTGGAAAGTTGCGCCCTTGTGTTGTAAATTTACTTTCGAAATTCACACACGATCAGTGATTTCAGATTCTTGTTTCTTAGCTTAACCCTTTTCGGTCTAGACCCTAAAGAGGTAGAATGCGATAAGTGGAATGGTTGGAAATGTCCTTGATTGAAATATTATTTACTGTTTCTTTGTGGGTCTAATATTAATCTTGGTGTCAATCTCTGCTTATCTGGGTGTTGATGGCCAGTGACGAGGCATTTGGGTCTTTTGGTTACATTTTTAGCTTCTTGTCTCTTTTGAATGGTGTGTAGACGTTGTTTAATTCTATGTGCCTGTTGATGGCCAATTTGTCTGAGTAAAGACCAGCAGTAATTAACAGTAAAGAATAAACAATACCCCAATCAAGGAACTACCAACTCAGACAAACAAATCAAACAGCCAACAACAGCTCAATCAAGGAACCAGTAAAATATTCCCACCAACAATGACAGGACAAGTTAGTTGTACATAAACAGAGCAAACCTCACTCCTTTGTAGCGCTGATGATGTTACCTAGTTGGGTAAAAAGATGTCTGCAAGAAAACAACCAAGTTCCGAGAGCACCAAGGACTCTTCCTTTCAACCCTGAGCTATGAATATTCTAGTTTCAATGCATCCACCATGTAGATAAATGATCGCTTTCATTACTATTCCAGTTTTTTTTTTTCTAATTGCATCATCCAATTTCCTTCCAATACGAAGATGCTTTCATAAAATAATTTTAGGTGACTTTGCATGCATTTTTAAAAAATCCAAATGGAAGACCCTCTTTAAAAAATAGCTCCTTTTAAATGGGACATTTTAAGCTTTTTTTGAGGATGCGATAAAGGATTCACATAAAGAGCTGTTTCTCTGAGTTGGGTGTTTTAAATTCAGGATTGACTTGCTTTTCAATAGACCCAGGATATAGAAAATGTGGTACATGCTTTCTGGTACATACAGGTCTATTTTAAAAGTGCTCCTCGCTAATGTAATATTATCTCTGTTCCCTAACAGAAACATGTTTTTTTGCAATAGTAGTGAATATCTGTAGCTTGGGTGAAGGCTGGTTCTCCAAGTTTGGAACGGAATGGAACAGAACAGAACAGAACAGAACAGAACAGAATAGAATAGAATAGAAAATATAGAATAGAATAGAATAGAATAGAATAGAATAGAATAGAATAGAAT
>NW_026844097.1:281395-286690 GCF_029531705.1 Pantherophis guttatus | reverse complement strand
AATAGAATAGAAAAGAATAGAATAGAATAGAAAATATGGAATAGAATGGAATAGAATAGAATAGAATATAGAATAGAATAGAATAGAATAGAATAGAATAGAATAGAATAGAATAGAATAGAATAGAATAGAATAGAATAGAGTTGGAAGGGACTCTGGAGGTCTTCTAGTCCAACCCCCTGCTTAGGCAGGAAACCCTATACCAGTAACGGTTAACCTTTTCGGCACTGAGTGCCAAAACTGGTGCGCGCATACGTGCACTGGAGCATCGGAATCCGGAAGAGAACAGCTGTCCAGCGAGCATGTGCACGCTGGGGCCTGGAAGAGCAGCTGGCGATGGCACGCATGCCCACAAAGAGAGCTCTGTGTGCCACCTCTGGCACACCTGCCATAGGTTTGCCATCAGGGCCCATTTCGGACAAATGGCTGTCCAATCTCTTTAAAACTTCCAGTGTTGGAGCATTCACAACTTCTGGAGGCAAGTTGTTCCACTGGTTAATTGTTCTGTCAGGAAGTTTCTCCTTAGTTCTAAGTTGCTTCTCTCCTTGGTTAGTTTCCACCCATTGCTTCTTGTCCTGCCCTCAGGGGCTTTGGAGAAGAGCTTCTCTCCCTCAGGCAGCCCCTGAGATATTGGAAGACTGCTGTCATGTCTCCCCTAGTCCTTCTCTTCATTAAACTAGGCATTCCCAGTTCCTGCAACCGTTCTTCATATATTTGAGCCTCCAGTCCCCTCATCATCTTTGTTGCTCTTCTCTGCACTTTTTCTAGAGTCTCAACATCTCTTTCGTAACGTGGTGACCAAAACTGGATGCAGTATGATTATGTGCCGTCAAGTTGTTTGTTTGTTTTTTCCTGATTACTCAGTCTTTTTATTTTAAAACAAAAAGAAAAAGAAAAAGAAAACATACAAACATCATTCATTCAATCAAGTACAGACAGTACATCGGTCAGTTTGCATCCCTAGTGCCCTCTCCTCTCTTCACAATATCACTACATATCCAAAATGTATTCTTATATAAAATATATCAGTTGTATCATCATTTAAAGTATTTCAACATTTACTTACATATCACCATTTTTTATTATCTACCCAATGGTAAAATAAATCCCATTTCAAATAATATTGTTTTTCTTCCTGCTCTCTTATTTCAAATATCAGTTTACTCATTTCGGCATAGTCCAACATTTTCATAATAATTTCTTCATCCGTAGGTATCATTTCTTCTTTCCAATTTTTAGCAAATGCAATTCTAGCTGCTGTTAGAAGATTCACAATTAAGTACTGCAGTTCTTTGTTATATATTTCTGGTAAAATCCCTAATAAAAAGTTGTTTGTTTGTTTTTTTACTTCTTAGCAATGACATATATAGTGTCTGTGGTCTATCTATGTTACATCGATATAAATAGGCACTTAGAATCCATGGAATGTCCTACTGCAAATGAGGTACATGGAAATGCCAACCCAGCTAATTTCATCACCTTCCCTCCAACAGGCCACTCAAATGTGATCTTTCCAAGCGTGGAGATAGTGTGCTGAGTTAATGAAGAAGATAGTTAATGAAGTTTATTGGTTTAATGTTGGCTGCAGGAGGGTCTAACTCAGAAAAGTGAATTTGCAATTAGGATAGGTCTCCACAGCACCCAGCTAATCCTGTCTTGATTCAGAAGCTAAGCAGGCTCAGATATGGTTAGAATTTGGAGGAGAGGCTGAAATCTATCAATCTATCAGAATAGAGCTGGAAGAGACCTTGGAGGTCTTCTAGTCTAACCCTCTGCTCAAGCAGGGGATCCTATAATATTTGAGACAGATGGCTGTCCAGTCTTTTCTTAAGAACTCCAGTCATGAAGCACCCACAACTTCTGGTGACAAGCTGTTCCATGGGTTAATTCTTCTCACTGTTAGGAAATCTCTCCTTGATTCCAGGTTGCTTCTTTCCTTGATTAGTTTCCATCCATTGTTTCTTGTCTTCCTTTCTGGTGCTTTGGAAAATAAGTTGACCCTCCCCCCTCTTCTTTGTGGCAGCCCCTCATATATTGGAATACTGCTATCATGTCCCCCCTAGTCCTTCTTTTCTCTAGACAGGCCATGCCCAATTCCTCCAACCTTTCTTCATATGAGTTAGTCTCCATGCCTTTGATCATCTTTTATTTATTTATTTTATTTTATTAAATTTCTATACCGCCCTTCTCCCGAAGGACTCAGGGCGGTGTACAGCCAGAAATAAAACCATGACAATATAAAAATTAAAAGCAATTTAAAGCAATTAAATAAATTGGCCGAAAACTCTAATAAAACAACCCATTAAAATAGTAAAATATTATTATTATTTAGGCCAGCCCTGCTTCTTGGAATAATAATGTTTTTAGGGCGCGACAAAAGGTACGCAGGTCGGGAATCCTACGAATCTCCGGGGGCAGCTCATTCCAGAGGGTAGGGGCCCCCACAGAGAATGCTCTCCCCCTGGGAGTTGTCAGCCGACATTGCCTAGCCGACGGCACCCGGAGGAGCCCCTCTCTGTGGGAGCGTACCAGTCAGTGGTGGGTTCCTCCCGGTTCGGTCCGGTTCGGCCGAGCCGGTAGCGGTGACGATATGCCATCACCGAACCGGTTCTCCCCCCCGCCCTCCCACCCCCCCCACATTATTCTTACCTTTTATTTGTTCCAACCCCCAATCTATTGCTGCCTCCTGAGTCCCAGCTGATGACTAGAGGGAAAAAAACTGTTTAAACTCTTGCCGCGGGGCTTCAAAGGGTCGTCCTACAGCTGATCAGTGTTAAAAGCAAGCAAATGAGTCGGGTCGTAAGTACGAGGACCTTCCAAAAATGACTCTGACCAGCTAGTCACGCCCACCTAGTCACATGACCTCCAAGCCACATCCACAAAATAAGCCACGCCCACAGAACCGGTAGTAAAAAAAATTAGAATCCATCCCTGATACCAGTCGATGGGAAGCTATTGGTGGCAGAAGGCGGTCTCGTAGATAGTTGCTTAGTTCCTCTTTGCACTTTTTACTGTTTGTATTTATGATCATTGTGATCAAAATCAATCAATCAATCAATCAGAATAGAGCTGGAAGTGTTCTGACCTTGGCTTCCTGAGACAGTAAGAAGCACACAATTAGTCCCCAAAACCCTCTTTTTATTTCAACGGCTGTGAATTCTGTTCATTCGCAGCCCGTGCTGAATCACCAAGAGTTTGTAAAGAGTCCGACAGACGTCTGCCACAGCTCTTCGGGATAAGGCTGATAAGCACCCACCTTTATCTCCCTTGACACGCTGCCAAAGACCTAATTGGCGATTAGCTTCGGAAGGCCACATGGAGCGCAGAATCAAAATGGAGCTTCAGAATTTAAACCGACCAGAACAAACAAAGTTGCTTCCTGCAAAGGCTCACGTGCCTTTGCTCCACCTTTATGTCTTATGTCATCTCCAAACCTTACTCCCAAGTCGCCCCTTTTGTCTTAACTGTTCTTGCCTTCTGGCAGCTCTGCGCATGCGCGCACTAGGAACAGGCTCCCCCTGTTCCTCTGCCTCTCTAATGTCAGACTCTGGAGGCAGCACGTACCTCCCAGATGGCCCTGGCCCCCTCTCTGCCTCCAATGCAGAGCCCTTGTCCAAGCCTTCCCCAGACTCCAGGACTGGCCCATGTTCGTCCCCAGCCTCCTCACTGTCCGACTCTGCTGCCAGCTCCGCAGGCTGCCGGCGGACCACAATAGGAAGGCACTGAGGAGGTCTTCTAGTCCAACCTCTAGCCCAACTAGACAAATGGCTGTCCAGTCTCTTCTTAAAAGACTCCATTGATGGAGCGCCCACAAGACAAGTCATTCAGATGGTTGTGCTCATTGTTAGGACGTTTCTCCTTAAGTTTTAGGTTGCTTCTTTCCTTGGTTAGTTTCCACCCATTGCTTCTTGTCTTGCCTTCAGGTGCTTTGGAGAATAGCTTGACTCCCTCTTCTTTGGGGCAGCCCCTGAGATATTGGAAGACTCCCCTAGTCCTTCTTTTCATCAGACTAGACATGCCCAGTTCCTGCAACCGTTCTTCATATGTCTTAGCCTCCAGTCCTCCTCATCATCTTTGCTGCTCTTTTCTGCACTTTTTCCAAAGTCTCAACGTCTTTTCTGTGATGTGGTGACCAGAACTGGATGCAGTCTTCCAATTTTAAGGTTTTATAAAATGATACCAATACTTCACGTGATTTTTTTGGGGGTATCTCTAAGTAGAAAGATCCCATCCCATCTTTCTCCAGCTGTGTCCTTTGAGAAATTTCCTCCTGGAGATTCCCTGGGAGGCAGCAGCAGCTGGACGGGAAATAATAGTCAAACTCAACGGCTGAAATAAAACGCATTAGCCATCTGAACGCTTCCGTTTCCATCAAATCATGCTGCCCATTCATATTTAAACAGGAAATATTGTTTAATGTTTATGGTAATGACCGAATCAAATTTTAAAAATTAAACGGGGAATGAAAGATTAAAGAGGCTTCAGGAATTTGACGTGCAAAGGTGAGAGAATGTGGTTTAGAAAGCTATCTCGAAGCTCTTTGATTCAAGTGAGATTGATAAGGTTGTAGCTAGAGAGAAAGAAAGAGAGAGCTGATACATGGGTAGTCCTCGACTTACGGCCACGATTGAGCCCCAAATTTCCATTGCTAAGCAGGACAGTTGTGAAGTGAGTTTTGCCCTATTTTACAATCTATTGTCAGGGTTCCAACGGATGCCCTAATTAAATCATGAGCCTCGAGCCAAGCTTCAAAAGAAATTCAGAAATTCATGTTCACTCTGACCCCACGTAATTTGCGACCCAAGCATGACCCTGTTTCCCCCCTTCCCCCAGGGTGTGTCATCAGTCACATTCGCCAATGGAGCAATTTCGCGGGTTGTAGAGATCACTCCCCACCGGCTGCTGTGGGTAACCCTGGTAGACAGCCTTGAGAGAGATATGTCTGGAATGTGCTTTTGTTTTTGGCTGCCATGCTATTTCGCCGGTTTTCCCATCCCCCTTGCCTATGGCGACTTAAGAGCAGGCCAGGAATGCTTTGCGAGTTGACACTTATCTTGCCACAGTTCTTAGATGAATCCCTGCACCTGTTCAGTTAATAACACGGTTGTTAAATGAATCTGGCTTCCTTCCCCATTGACTTTGCTCATCAGAAGGTCACAAAAGGGGATCACGTGACCCCAGGACATTGCAACCATCATAAGTACATGCCAATTATGCCAAGCATCTGGATTTTGATCACGTGACCATGGGGATGCTGCAACGGTCATATGTGTGAAAAAATATCATTTTTTTTCA
>NW_026844097.1:223895-276395 GCF_029531705.1 Pantherophis guttatus | reverse complement strand
ACTTTTTTAATTTTTTAAAATTTTAAAACGTGTGTTTTATTTGAATAGCTGGGCCAAATTATTTAATATGCTTTTAAATTGTTTTTAAATTTTATATTTGTGTACTTTTACTTTTGGCTGTACACTGCCCTGAGTCCTTCGGGAGAAGGGCGGTATATAAATTGGAATAATAAGGTAAGAGCCTGTAGTACAGTGGACTAAGCACTGTTATTAACATCTGCTGCTTGCAATTACTGCAAGTTCAATTCTCACCAGGCTCAAGGTTGACTCAGCCTTCCATCCTTTCAAAGGTAGGTGAAATGAGGACCCAGATTGTGGGGGCAATAAGCTGACTTTGTATAAATATACAAAAGTATGAAGGCTATTGCTTAACGCATTGTAAGCCGACCTGAGTCTCCAGAGAAGGGCGGCATATAAATCAAATTAAAAAAAAATAAAAATAATAAATAATAAATAATAATAAATAATGAAAAGGATATCTATTTTTAATGCCTTAAAACTCAAATTTGCGGACCGAAACCTGGCCCCCAAACGTACAAACAAAACGGCCTCCAATTAATCCCGAGCGCCTACACATCCTGGACCGACACGGACAAGTTTTCTTCACGGATAAACGTGGTTAAAATAAAAAAAACCAGACAGGGAAAAAGAAAAGACTTTTTTTTTTTTTAAATGTTCTTGCACAATAAAAAGCTGTCAGTTGCTAGAAGCCATGTTGTAGTTGGGGAGTCAGACAGGAGATTGACAGGGGTTAAAAGTGTCCCACTTTTTCTTTTCTGCGGCAACTCCTGCGTAGCAAAGAGAAGTGTGTCCTTCCCACCCATCACATCTCCGGGGCTTTTGTTCTCCAAACACTTTGATGGAAAAGCTCTACATTCCCCTTTGGCTTCTTTCGGTAAAGTTTTGAAAAACATTTCACCCGTCTGTGAGGAGTTCCTAACGGCGTCCAACTCCTTGAGTTGTGTAGATGAGGTTGCGGAAGCTTTGACGGTACTTAAAACAGGGGTGGGTTCTACTTACCTTTACTACCGGTTTGCAACGGGGCCGCGCATGCGCAGAAGCGTTCTGATGACGTCGGGGTCGGTGGGTGGAGCCTCCCTCCGGTTTTACTACCGGTTCTATAGAACCGGTCCGAACTGGGGGCAACCCACCACTGACTTAAAAGTAGATCTTGAAAGTACAGTAGAGCTTGGTTGCTTTCGTGCCGATGTTACATTACCCCAAACTGCCAGCTGCCTGCAATTACTGCAGGTTCGAATCTCGCCAGGCTCAAGATTGACTCAGCCTTCCATCCTTTCTAAGGTAGGTAAAATCAGGACCCGGTTTGTGGGGGCAATAAGCTGACTTTGTATAAATATACAAAAGGATGAAGGCTATTGCTTAACGCATTGTAAGCTGCCCTGAGTCTCCGGAGAAGGGCGGCATATAAATCAAATTAAAAAAACAAAACAAAACTGGGTAACATCAGCGTTAGAAGCGAATGGAGTAATGATATTGTGTAGTTTTTTATGGTTGGTCTTGTATTACCCCCTAGTGTTAATTTTTGTTCATTTGGACATCGTTTGTTGGCAAGGAGGTGTTCTGAAGTTTTGGGTTCTTTTCGTTTGTTTTTTATTGTTTCTTTTGAATGGCTTATTGCTGGAATTCGTTGTTGGAATCAGAGGTGAAATCCAGCAGGTTCTGACAGGTTCTGGAGAACCCGTAGCGGAAATTTTGAGTCGTTCGGAGAACTGGCAAATGCCACCTCTGGCTGGCCCCAGAGTGGGTTGGGAATGGAGATTTTGCAGTATCCTTCCCCTGGAGTGGGGTGGGAATGGAGATTTTGCAGTGTCCTTCCCGTGGAATGGAGTGGGAATGGGGATTTTGCAGTATCCTTCCCCTGAAGTGGGGTGGAAATGGAGATTTTGCAGTATCCTTCCCCTGCCACACCCACCGAGCCACACCACACCACCAAGCCACGCCGCCCACAGAACCGGTAATAAAAAAAATTGGATTTCACCACTGGTTGGAATGTACAGTATTTTTATGCAACAACTATAATAGTATTCAGCCAGCAGATGGCAGCATTCACAAGTATGAATCTATGGTGTATACTCCATGCCCTTTTGTTCTCAGTAGTTTCCCTATTTCCTGATACAGTTACAGCAGTTGAGCAGTAAAGCACATGGTGACTGTACTCTTTGTTGGCTCTGTGGTGCTCTATATAGACAGAACTTCTAACATGTATAGATGTTGTTTATCTCTATGTATCCGTTGATGGCTGATTTGGCTAAATGGCAGACTTCCGGGTATTCTCTAGCATTTTTTGGATTTGGTTCAGTCTAGGATGCTCACAGTTTCCCAGATGAAACTATTGGAAGGAAAATCCATCTGGTTCATTTCCAAGTTGGGAGAAAGACACTGGAAACATGGAGGCTGTTTAGAAAGATGGCTTATTGATGAAGCAGAATCACACGTGATTCTGGGCAGCTGACAAAATGGAGTTGAGAGTGGGTGAGTTTTTATACCTTGTTTTGGGCTTTGTATTTGAGCTTCCTGTTCCTGTGCAAGAACATGTCCTTTAATATTCTATTGGCTGTTGTTAGATTCCTATGGGGGTCATGTAGGGGTTATGTAGGGGTCATAGCTGGCTCTATAGGCAAAAGAGGAAATGCAAATCCTAGGTGCTTGTCTGAGCTAATCTGGTCAACCTCTGGTTTATTGTTTATCTGAGCTCCCAGGTTTCTGTGACTTTGAAGTTTAGATGCAATGAAGGGACTTGTGTTCTGAAAGGGGCAATTCCTATTGTAGCTAATGGCTTTCATCCTGTGTTGGATCTTGGGTGAGGGGCTGCTTCTAATCCTATCATTCTGCCTTTGTTAGCTGTAAATCCAATAAAACAATAAAACAGAGGAACACCCGAACAAAGAAATGGCATTGGTCTTTGTCGACGCCCAAAAGGCATTTGACAATCTTAATTGGCAATTTATGAAACAACAAATTATCCAAATGGAATTCGGATCAAATTTTGTCAATACGATATCCACAATCTATCAAAAACAAAAGGCTAATATATTACTGAATGGAGAACTAACTAAGGCTTTTCAAATTAGAAAAGGGGTCCGACAAGGGTGCCCTCTATCCCCACTTCTATTTATCTTAGCACTAGAAGTATTCTTGAGAAAGATTAGGAACAATAATGAAATAAAGGGTCTGACAATCAGAAAAGAGATATATAAGACACAGGCATTTGCAGATGATGTGGTATTAATCATGGAAGAACCATTAGAATCAGGCACTAAAATTCTGGAAGAATTGGGCAATTACGGGGAGGTAGCAGGCCTTAAATTAAATAAATCCAAAACTAAATTATTAACAAAAAATATGACGGAGGCAAGGAAAAAAGTACTGGAAGAAACAATGGAGATCCAAATCGCCAAGAAGGTAAAATACCTGGGGGTCTTTAATTTTCCTAGATGCGCAAAAAGCATTTGATAATCTCAACTGGACATTTCTATTAGCACAATTAGAAAAAATGAAATTTGGAGAAAGATTTATAAAAATGATTAAAAAGATATACAACACCCAAACAGCAAAAATACAAATTAATGGCGATACAACTGAACAATTTGATATAAAGAAAGGAGTACGGATTATGAAGCTATGTTGGCTTATTGTCGTTGTTTTAACACACTCTATGCTGTATTACAGGGCTGCGGTGGCTCAGTGGCTAAGACGCTGAGCTTGTTGATCAAAAGGTCAGCAGTTCAGTGGTTCGAATCCCCACTGCCGCATAACAGGGTGAGCTCCCGTTACTTGTCCCAGCTTCTGCCAACCTAGCAGTTCGAAAGCAGGTAAAAAATGCAAGTAGAAAAATAGGAACCACCTTTGGTGGGAAGGGAACAGCGTTCCGTGCGCCTTTGGCATTGAGTCATGCCGGCCACATGACCACGGAGACGTCTTCGGACAGTGCTGGCTCTTTGGCTTTGAAATGGAGATGAGCACCGCCCCCTAGAGTCAGGAACGACTAGCACATAGGTGCAAGGGGAACCTTTACCTTTACCTTTTTATGCTGTATTACAACATATCACAATGACTCCCTTAGCTTCATAAATTTGCAACACACCCAGAGTTCACCTGTCTTGTCAGGAGACACTTCATGATCCATTGGGACAGATATCAGCAAGGATCACTTCAAGGGTTCGTTGGGGGGGGGGGCTCTCCAATGACATTGCATCATGAGTTCAAGTCTTGACTATAGGTAGTCCTTGATTTACAATCACAATTGAGCCCAAATGTCTATGGAGATTCTCCATCATCCAGGTCCTAGTTGTCCCAAAGGTGCTTTTTCAAGAGGCAACTGGACTTTCTGGTTTTTCTTTGAAGACGTTTCACTTCTCATCCAAGAAGCTTCTTCAGCTCTGACTGAATGGTGGGGAATGGAAGGATTTATACTCCTTGCAGACAGCTGGTCATTTGCATCCTTTTAGGGACTCATTGAGGACACTTGGAGGTTTATCTGTAGTCCTCAGGGTCACCTGAGAGAGAAAGAGGGAGGGAAGGAAGGAAGGAAAGAAAGGGGGAAGGAAGAAAGGAAGAAGGAAGAGGAGGGAGGGAGAAAAAGAGGAGGAAGGGAAGGAGAAAAGAAAGGGAGGGAGAAAGAAGGGAGGAAGAGAGAAGAGGAAGAGGGAGGAAGGGAAGAAAGAAGGGAAACATCTGAAACAGAATGTAACTAGAAGTTCTATTTAAAGAGAAGAAATTATGATTATGCTTTCATTTCCTCTTCCTTCTCCTCCTCTTTCTTCCAAGGGGAAAATTAAATGTTAAAACCTGGATCGGAAACCTGTACTTTAAAGGGAAGGTTTCTTTGGGAGATCATTTTAAACAGAACAAGGCACGGAGGAAATGTACACATCAGACCCCCCACGTATTAAGGAAAAGGAATTTAAAAAGGATATCTATTTTTAATGCCTTAAAACTCAAATTTGCGGACCGAAACCTGGCCCCCAAACGTACACACAAAACGGCCTCCAATTAATCCCGAGCGCCTACACATCCTGGACCGACACGGACAAGTTTTCTTCACGGATAAACGTGGTTAAAATAAAAAAAACCAGACAGGGAAAAAGAAAAGACTTTTTTTTTTTTTAAATGTTCTTGCACAATAAAAAGCTGTCAGTTGCTAGAAGCCATGTTGTAGTTGGGGAGTCAGACAGGAGATTGACAGGGGTTAAAAGTGTCCCACTTTCTTTTCTGCGGCAACTCCTGCGTAGCAAAGAGAAGCGTGTCCTTCCCACCCATCACATCTCCGGGGCTTTTGTTCTCCAAACACTTTGATGGAAAAGCTCTACATTCCCCTTTGGCTTCTTTCGGTAAAGTTTTGAAAAACATTTCACCCGTCTGTGAGGAGTTCCTAACGGCGTCCAACTCCTTGAGTTGTGTAGATGAGGTTGCGGAAGCTTTGACGGTACTTAAAACAGGGGTCGGTTCTACTTACCTTTACTACCGGTTTGCAACGGGGCCGCGCATGCGCAGAAGCATTCTGATGACGTCGGGGTCGGTGGGTGGAGCCTCCCTCCGGTTTTACTACCGGTTCTATAGAACTGGTCCGAACTGGGGGCAACCCACCACTGACTTAAAAGTAGATCTTGAAAGTACAGTAGAGCTTGGTTGCTTTCGTGCCGATGTTACATTACCCCAAACTGCCAGCTGCCTGCAATTACTGCAGGTTCGAATCTCGCCAGGCTCAAGGTTGACTCAGCCTTCCATCCTTTCTAAGGTAGGTAAAATCAGGACCCGGTTTGTGGGGGCAATAAGCTGACTTTGTATAAATATACAAAAGTATGAAGGCTACTGCTTAGCGCATTGTAGCGCCCTGAGTCTCCGGAGAAGGGCGGCATATAAATCAAATTTAAAAAAAAAAAACTGAGTAACATCAGCACTAGAAGCAAGTGGAGTAATGATATTGTGTAGTTTTTTATGGTTGGTCTTGTATTACCCCCTAGTGTTAATTTTTGTTCATTTGGACGTCGTTTGTTGGCAAGGAGGTGTTCTGAAGTTTTGGGTTCTTTTCGGTTGTTTTTGATTGTTTCTTTTGAATGGCTTATTGCTGGAATTCGTTGTTGGAATCAGAGGTGAAATCCAGCAGGTTCTGACAGGTTCTGGAGAACTGGTAGTGGAAATTTTGAGTCGTTCGGAGAACCGGTAGTGGAAATTTTGAGTAGTTCAGAGAACTGGCAAATGCCACCTCTGGCTGGCCCCAGAGTGGGTTGGGAATGGAGATTTTGCAGTATCCTTCCCCTGGAGTGGGGTGGGAATGGAGATTTTGCAGTATCCTTCCCCTGGAGTGGGGTGGGAATGGAGATTTTGCAGTATTCTTCCCCTGGAATGGAGTGGGAATGGGGATTTTGCAGTATCCTTCCCCTGGAGTGGGGTGGAAATGGAGATTTTGCAGTATCCTTCCCCTGCCACACCCACTGAGCCACACCACACCCACCAAGCCACGCCCACAGAACCGGTAATAAAAAAAATTGGATTTCACCACTGGTTGGAATGTACAGTATTTTTATGCAACAACTATAATAGTATTCAGCCAGCAGATGGCAGCATTCACAAGTATGAATCTATGGTGTATACTCCATGCCCTTTTGTTTTCAGTAGTTTCCCTATTTCCTGATACAGTTACAGCAGTTGAGCAGTAAAGCACATGGTGACTGTACTCTTTGTTGGCTCTGTGGTGCTCTATATAGACAGAACTTCTAACATGTATAGATGTTGTTTATCTCTATGTATCCGTTGATGGCTGATTTGGCTAAATGGCAGACTTCCGGGTATTCTCTAGCATTTTTGGATTTGGTTCGGTCTAGGATGCTCACAGTTTCCCAGATGAAACTATTGGAAGGAAAATCCATCTGGTTCAGGTCCAAGCTGGGAGAAAGACACTGGAAACATGGAGGCTGATTGGAAAGATGGCTTATTGATGAAGCAGAATCACACGTGATTCTGGGCAGCTGACAAAATGGAGTTGAGAGTGGGTGGGTTTTTATACCTTGTTTTGGGCTTTGTATTTGAGCTTCCTGTTCCTGTGCAAGAACATGTCCTTTAATATTCTATTGGCTGTTGTTAGATTCCTATGGGGGTCATGTAGGGGTTATGTAGGGGTCATAGCTGGCTCTATAGGCAAAAGAGGAAATGCAAATCCTAGGTGCTTGTCTGAGCTAATCTGGTCAACCTCTGGCTTATTGTTTATCTGAGCTCCCAGGTTTCTGTGACTTTGAAGTTTAGACTGCAATGAAGGGACTTGTGTTCTGAAAGGGGCAATTCCTATTGTAGCTAATGGCTTTCATCCTGTGTTGGATCTTGGGTGAGGGGCTGCTTCTAATCCTATCATTCTGCCTTTGTTAGCTGTAAATCCAATAAAACAATAAAACAAACTATGCCGCAAGTACTTTCGAAATACCCTGTCTTGAATGGATTTCTGCTTGTGCTATTTGCTTTGCTTATGGATAGAGCCATCTAGATAGCTGGCTTCTTTTTTTCAATAAGCTCTTTATCTCTTAAGTGCTGGCATCTGCTGTGGGCTATTAAGAAAAAGTGGGGGCTGCTTTCATCTCTAAAAAAACATTCATTTCTATTTCTCCCTTTGAGGAAATATAATATTCTGCCTTTTTAATATTCCTCAAAATATTTCATTCTTCTAGGAGTGGGGGAGGGCTTCCCACAAAACTATGGTTGTCCTTCTGTTGTGAAATTAAGGAATTTTTTTATCATGTGTTCTGATTGATAGTGTGCTCTGCCAGCCTATTCAACACTCTCTCTAACACTGGCAGGGCCAGCCACTGGTCTATAAAATGAGAGCAAACCCCACTCCCTTCTAGCACTGATGATGTTACCTAGTTGGATAATGAAACGTCTGCCGAAAAAAAAACCAAGCTCAGAGAGCTTCAAGGACCCCACAGCTTAATCTCCATTGGAAGGTCACAAAAACATTTGTAGGACTTGGAAAAAGTAGGAGAGAAAATGATTAATTCACAAAGCATGCCTCTCTCTTATAGTCAACAAAAGCCTTGCATATTTATTCAGGTCTTGTCATACAATTAAATTATTAACATTTAGTTTGCTTAACAGTAGGAAACAATGGGAAACTATAAACTATAAAGCTGCATTTCTAAATGGTCGGCGATCAGGATTCCTTGTGTTTGAATGTAGAAGAATGACAGAGAAGGGGTGTCCTTCTAAATTTGTCGTGTCGTTTTTTTGTGTGCGTGTAATCATAAAAGTATAGCAATATTCGTTCCCATTGTCCTCCTGTTAGTTTCCAAGCCATTAGTATGTAATTCAGAAGAGCACCAGCGTTTGCAAAAAATCAATCATTTTCTAGGAACAAAATTAATACACAAAATAAATTTGTCCCCAGAGGAAGCTGTTGTAAACAAAGACCACATCGTATGAATGCACGCTGGCTGTGTGTGCCATTTCTCCCATTGTTAGCCCAACCAATTCTAACGGATTTCAGAAGCGGCTTCCTCGAAAGTCAATTCATTGTTTTATTAATTTTCTTTTATTGATCGCATTTAAGAAACGGCCCATCTCCCTCGCAGAGCACAATATTAGAGATCCCAACTAATGATAATATTGCTTTGTTCTCAGGGGTGAAATCTACTTGCCTGTTCTGCCCCAGCTCCGGATTTCCAAGGATATTGACACACACCAATGGTCCTTATCGAATTTATTAAGTAGCAAGAATAAACCAAAGTCCGGGAAACATTGGCAACCAGCCCAGAAAAACAAGATACGATAAGTCTGTTCCAAAAATGCTCTGATGATAATTACAAGTTGTTTCCAGCAAGAAACTTACTAACCGCATGTGACTTAAATAGGCTAAGGGAGTGGCCAATTATCCTCAAGCCTTACTCTCGAAGGAGCCTCTGGAGGTTCTGAAGGCCCTGGCTGAGTCTCTGCCTCTGGCCTCCACGGAGAGAGCTCGCAACTTGGGCGTCCTCCTGGATGCATGGCTGTCCTTAGAAGAGCATATGACGGCCGTGGCCAGGGGGGCTTTTTATCAGGTCCGCCTAATACGCCAGTTGCGTCCCTTTCTGGATCGGGACTCCCTACGCACGGTCACTCAGGCACTCGTCACTTCCTGCCTCGACTACTGCAATGCTCTCTACATGGGGCTCCCCTTGGGGTGCACCCAGAGGCTCCAGCTGGTCCAGAATGCGGCCGCGCGGGGGATTATGGGAGCAACGGGGCGCTCCCATGTGATTCCTCTCCTGCGCGAGCTGCACTGGCTCCCGGTGGTCTTCCGAGTGTGTTTCAAGGTGTTGGTGACCACTTTTAAAGCACTCCATGGCTTAGGGCCGGGGTATCTACGAGACCGCCTTCTGCCGCCAATAGCCTCCCATTGGCCAGCACGCTCGCACAGAGAAGACCTCCTCAGGGTGCCGTCGGCTAAACAATGTCGGCTGGCGACCCCCATGGGGAGAGCCTTCTCTGTGGCGGCACCTGCCCTCTGGAACGAGCTACCCCCAGAGATACGCACGATACCAGACCTCCGGACTTTTCGTTGGGCCCTGAAAACTCATTTATTTCATCTAGCCAGGCTGGCTTGATCCCATCCTTTCAGTTTTAATTTGAAATTGGTTTTAACTGGGTTGTTTTAAATTGTGGGCCGAAATTACTTAATATCTTTTAAACTGTTTTTAAATTTTATATGCTATGTTTTATCTCGGCTGTTCACCGCCCTGAGTCCTGCTGGAGAAGGGCGGTATAGAAATCAGATAAATAAAATAAAATAAAATAAAATAAAATAAATGTAGGAGTCATAGCTGGCTCTATAGGCAAAGTACAAATCCTAGGTGTTTGTCTGAGCTAAGTTTGGTTGACGTTTCTGAGGGTGATGCAATGAAGAAGCTTGTTGGGTAATTCCTATTGTGGCTAAATGGCTTTCGTCCTATTTCGGCTCTTGGGTGAGGGCTCATCTGCCTTTGTTCAGACTTTGCTGTAGGGAGTTTCAAAATATCCTGTCTTGAATGGATTACCAAAACTGCATTTCTAAAAGCTGCCCCAGCTCAGTATCTGCTTGGGGGCAGAGAGCTGGGGCTCTGAGTTTCTGAGGTTTATTTATACCCTCTCTTGGGCTAAACACTTGAGCTTTCTGTTCCTGTGCAAGAACATGTATTCTATTGGCTGTTGTCAGACTCCGATGGGGCCATATGAGGTCGTGTTTGTCTGAGATAAGTTTGGTTGAAGTTTGGTCTCTGATGCAATGTCCTTAGGAGATTTTGTAACGCTGTGAGCCCTGCTGCTAGATAATCTATTATGTGCTTGGAGAGTCATCTCTTAATCCCATCACCCTGGAGCTGAAGGTCTTTTGTCTTGTAGCTAGGCTGGCCCAGTCCTTCTCAATGGGCACCAAATATCTGCTGGGGGCAGGGAGCTGGGGCTCTGAATTTTTCTCTCTCTCTCTCTCTTTTTTTTTTTTTATTTGATTTATATGCCGCCCTTCTCCGGAGACTCAGGGCGGCTTACAATGCGTTAAGCAATAGCCTTCATACTTTTGTATATTTATACAAAGTCAGCTAATTGCCCCCACAAACTGGGTCCTCAATTTACCTACCTTAGAAAGGATGGAAGGCTGAGTCAACCTTGAGCCTGGGGAGATTCGAACCTGCAGTAATTGCAGACAGCTGGTCTTAATAACAGGGTGCTTTAGACCCCTGTACTACCAAGGCTCCTAGAAACATGTTTCTCCTTTAGGGAAAATATAATATTCTGCCTTTTTAAACGTCTCTCAAAATATTTCATTCTTCTAAGAGGAGTGGGTTCTAACTTTCTACACCTCTATATTGGTTTTACTTTTTTTTTTTATGGCTGTCAAAATTGGGAGCTTGGGGTATTTTGACAAATGAAGCAAAAAGGTTATTTCGTTTCCTCCGTCATTCGTCCTGCTGTAGGAAATTCTGATTGGGAAACATTTTTTAAAAAATGAAAAAGGGTGTTATTGTAATCACCCCGGGGGATATTTGAAGCGGTAAGAAAAGAAGGCGAGAGCCCACAGACGGCGGACATTTGTAAAACCCAAATAAAGATGATCACATTGTTTTAAAAAAAAATTAAAAAGTTTAGTAATTTGAAGGAAAGAGGAGGGTGAAAAAGAAACAAAACGTTTTTTTTCCTCTTTTTTTTTTCAATGAGGCCCAAGAATTAGAAAGAATACAATAAATTTTGTCAATAAAAATGGTGACAGCTCACAGAGACGATTACTAGGTGCAAATAGAATTATGCATGATTTCCATACCAAGGAAGATAAAGCAGGAATGGTTAATTTGATTACTTGATTAAAGAGGAAAATATGTTCTTATTTGGATAGCACGTCCGGAATTTGTGCTTGTGAAGAAAAAAAAAAAGAAACTTCTGTCTTGGTTTTGTTGATTAGAAAGTTTTGGTGTTATATAAATGGCTAAAGGTAAAGGTTCCCCTCGCACATATGTGCCAGTCGTTCCCGACTCTAGGAGGTGGTGCTCCTCTCCGTTTCAAAGCCGAAGAGCCAGCGCTGTCCGAAGAAGTCTCTGTGGTCATGTGGCCGGCATGACTCAACGCCAAAGGTGCATGGAACGCTGTTCCCTTCCCACCAAAGGTGGTGCCTCTTTTTCTACTTGCATTTTTTATGTGCTTTCGAACTGCTAGGTTGGCAGAAGCTGGGACAAGTAACGGGAGCTCAGCCCATTACGCGGCACTAGGGATTTGAACCGCTGAACTGCCAAACTTTTGATCGACAAGTTCAGCGTCTTAGCCACTGAGCCACCATGTCCCTACAATGGCTAGTGATATATTAATGTGTAAAAGCAAAAAGTTGAAGGTTGGAGTGTGTTTATCTTGTACTGTGCTAGGAAGTGTTGGGAGTCAATGCCTCCTTTTCTTTCTTTTTCTCTTCCCCTTGTATCTTCCTTTCCTCCTTTCCCCCTTTCCCTTTCCCTCCCTTAATTCCCTATTTTCTTTTTTTCTTTGTATTTTATATAATAAAAAATAAAAAAAAATGAAAAAAAAAAGACGGTCGCATTTCTGGCAAAGGTTAACTTGCAACTAGCTTATTGTGAGGTGTTTTTTTTTTCCCCTAACACGGAGTCATTTTTCATGTGTCCCAGAATGCAACATTAGCACGTAAATGAAAGAAAAAAATAGTATGGAATGCAGTTACATCTCGCTCTATGAGCACAATTGCGCCCACAATCTCTATTGCTGAGTGAGATGGTTGTTAAGTGAGCTTTGCCCCATTTTATGCCACCGTTGTTAAATGAATAATCACTGCCGTGGTTAAGTTATTCGCACAGTTGTGGAGTGAATCCAGCTTTCCCATTGACTTTGCTTGTCCGAAGGTCGCAGAATAGAATAGAATAGAATAGAATAGAATAGAATAGAATAGAATAGAATAGAATAGAATAGAATAGAATAGAATAGAATAGAAAATATGGAATGGAATGGAATGGAATTCTTTATTGGCCAAGTGTGATTGGACACACAAGGAATTTGTCTTTGGTGCATACGCTCTCGGTGTACATAAAAAGACAAGATACATTCGTCAAGAATCATAAAGTACAACACTTACTGATAGTCATAGGGAACAAATAAGCAATCAAATCATATTAGGAAACAGTCAATATAAATTGTAAGGATACCAGCAACAAAGTTACAGTCATACAGTCATAAGTGGGAGGAGATGAGTGATGGGAACGATGAGAAGATTAATAGTAGTGCAGACTTAGTGAATAGTTTGACAGTGTTGTGGGAATTATTTGTTTAGCAGAGTGATGGCATTCGGGAAAAAACTGTCCTTGTGTCTAGTTGTTCTGGTGTGCAGTGCTCTATAGCGTCGTTTTGAGGGTAGGAGTTGAACCAATTTATGTCCAGGATGCGAGGGGTCTGTCGATATTTTCCCAGCCCTCTTTTTGACTCTTGCAGTATACAGGTCCTCAATGGAAGGCAGGTTGGTAGCCATTGTTTTTTCTGCAGTTCTAATGATCCTCTGAAGTCCGTGTCTGTCTTGTTGGGTTGCAGAGCCAAACCAGAGAGTTATGGAGGTGCAGATGATAGTTCCCAGGACACTGCAACCGTCATAAATGTGAGTCAGTTGCCAAGCCTCCAGATTTTGATCAATGGCTTACAACCGTTTTTTTAGTGACTGTTCAAAGTTACAAAGGCGCTGAAAAAAGTGACGTAGGACCAGTTTTTCACACTTATGACCATTGCAGACCTTCTGACCAGCAAATGGGGAAGCCAGATTCACTTAACAACCGTGTTACTAACTGGACACTTGCATTGATTCACTTAACAATGGTGGCAAGAAAAGTCGTAAAATGGGGGCAAAACGCACTTCACAACTGTCTCGTTTTGCAACAGAAACGCGGGGCTCAATTGTCATCCTAAATTGAGGACTCTGGGGGACTCCAGTGGAGCTGAAGGGCACCTGACTAGGTGGCTCAGTGGCTAAGACACTGAGCTTGTTGATCAGAAAGGTCGGCAGTTCGGCGGTTCAAATCCTGCGTGAGCAGGGGGTTGGACTAGATGACCTCCAAGGTCCCTTCCAACTATGTTACTGTTACATATTTCTGGAAACAGAGAAACCGTTTGAATAGATTTCCGTTCAAATTTTCCTCCAGCTCCATTTTTCTCGGTGGCTTTTCAATCTTTCCGGCTGCAAATTCATTCTATTTCACACACGTTATTATTGCTTTAACAGATTTGATGCAAACTGACCCAAAATGCAGCGGCTGAACTAAAAAGGTGTAAATCAGATTGCAGAGAGAAGGTTCCAGTTTTTCACTCCTCTAAATGTTGTGATGCATTTTTTTTTCCGGCTCCTGGGACCTTCCAAAAGACTTCTTCAAAAGTGTCTTGAGATATAACCGCTCTTACAAATATTGTTGGACACCTCCTGAAAAACCAGCTTTGAGAGGAAAACCATATTGTCTGAAACTGGGTGCAGATACAGGGGGTGCCCAGTGGGGGCTAGTGAGGGTGAATAGCCCTCAAAGGGAGAAGGGCAATTGAGTGTCCCTTTTTAACATGCAGTGTGCACATTGCATACATATAAAAAGGATGGACTTAGATTGCTTTGTCCCACCCACCATTTTGGTACTATTAAAACCCCTGGCTGATGCTAATTTGTGCACTAATATTGATATGCAATTTCGTGAAAGTCAGATTTGTGTGTGTGTGAAAGAGAGAGAGAGAGAGAGAGAGAGATGTTACATAGATAATAGATAAATAGACAGATGAGAGAGTGATATGGCATATATCTAGAATAGAAGATAGAAAGACAAACAGACAGAGATGATATTGATAGGATGGATAGATAGATAGATAGATAGATAGATAGATAGATAGATAGATAGATCAATATAGATAGATAGGAGAGAGAGTGTGTTTGTAAGTAGATGGATAGATATAGAGAAATGATATAGATGATAAATATTGATATAGGATAGATGATATAAATACTAGATAGATGATAGATAGATGATACATGAGAGAGACAGAGATGAGAGAGAGAGGCAAAGACAGAGACAGAGGGGATGAATATAGATAGATGATGGAGGGACAGATCATAAATATTGATATAGGATAGATGGTATAGATACTAGATAGATGAGAGATGAGAGAGAGAGAGGATGGATAGATATAGATAGATGATGGAGAGAGGTGATAAATATTGATAGATAGGATAGATAGATGATATAGATATTAGATACAGTACAAGATAGATAGATAGATAGATAGATAGATAGATAGATAGATAGATAGATAGATAGATAGATAGATAGATAGATAGAGGTGATGATAGATAAACAGACATGGATGGATGGATGGATGGATGGATGGACAGACTTGTGGAGAAAACACAGGAAATGATTCCCTTCCTTTTTGTTCTAAGGCAGATCACTAGTTCCAAAGTGCTAAAAGTCCAAGAGGAAAAATGGGGCTCAAATGTAATTCATTCCTAACCCCCAAGTTGGCAAAGCAATGAGATGTGTGCACAGTGAATTCTGTGTTGCGCAGAAGGACGGAGTTTGCATCACAAAAGACATGCCAGTGCTTGCCTCCACAGGGATGGAATGTCTATGGAGATTCTCAGTCATCCAGGTCATGGTTGTCCCAAAGGTGCTTTCTCAAGAGGCAACTAGACCAAATAACCGAATAACAACAGCATAACAATAGAATAGCAACAGAATAAGAACAGAATAACAACAGAATAGCAACAGAATAACCGAATAACAACAGAATAACAACAGAACAACAGAATAGCAACAGAATAGCAACAGAATAACCGAATAACAACAGAATAACAACAGAAAAACAACAGAATAACCGAATAACAACAGAATAGCAACAGAATAGCAACAGAATTGCAACAGAATAACAGAATAGCAAGAGAATAGCAAGAGAATAGCAACAGAATAACAGATTACAGGATAACAGAATAACGAATAACAACAGAATAACAACAGAATAGCAACAAAATAACTGAATAACAACAGAATAGCAACAGAATAGCAACAGAATAACCAAATAGCAATAGAATAGCAACAGAATTGCAACAGAATAACCGAATAACAACAAAATAGCAAGAGAATAGCAACAGAATAACAGATTACAGGATAACAGAATAACCGAATAACAACAGAATAACAACAGAATAGCAACAAAATAACTGAATAACAACAGAATAGCAACAGAATAGCAACAGAATAACCAAATAGCCAGAATAGCAACAGAATTGCAACAGAATAACCGAATAACAACAAAATAGCAAGAGAATAGCAACAGAATAACAGATTACAGGATAACAGAATAACTGAATAACAACAGAATAACAACAGAATAGCAACAAAATAACTGAATAACAACAGAATAGCAACAGAATAACCAAATAGCAACAGAATAGCAACAGAATAGCAACAGAATAAATAACCAAATAGCAACAGAATAGCAAGAGAATAGCAACAGAATAACAGATAACAGGATACCAGAATAACAGAATAACAACAGAATTGCGGAATGACAACAGAAAACAGCAGAATAACAACAGAATAACAGAGTTGGAAGGGACTGTAGAGGTCTTCTAGTCCAACCCCCTGTTCAGTCATCTTGCCCCTGACGTGCCCTACAAATCCTTTGTGCAGGAGGCCAGTTTCAAACTGCTCCAAAGCAAACTGCTTCCCTTTCCATATTTTTCTGGCGTGCAACGAAAGACTTAAAATAGAAAAAAAGAAAAGAAAAAAGAAAAGAAAAGCAAGAAAACTATATATCTGGCTGCCTATTAATTTAAATCTCGAGTCGGGAAGAAGTCAACGAACTGTAATTTATGAGCTGTCAAGGCCTGAAAAATTCCTTTTGACACCATATTTTCAGTTATTACATGCTTTCCTGCAGGGCGACAGTGTAATTCTATAGAGAGTCTTCTCAAGAAATGTATCAAGGCAGAGGGCAGCTAGGGCCTTCTTATTATCTCTTCGCGTCTTCTCTCCTCCTCCTTCTCCTCCTCTCCCTCCTTCACGGTGGCTTTCAGTCAGGTCCCTATCCACCCCAGCCTGCTCCCTCTTTAGGAGCAAAGGCTCTTGGGCTCTTTATAGGAAAGCAACATTGCTAAATCTGTTTTCCAGTCGGCATCTCTTGTTTCTGAACTTCGTGGGGCTTTGCCAAGAAAGGCCTTTGGCAGGGTGCCAAAGAAGATAAAGGTTTGTGATAAGCCCAAAGGACTTTTTCTGAAGGACTTGTTTTGGAATTAATTTGGACTCAGCTGGGAATGAAATAATTCTCAGCTGTGATAAAAAAAACAGTTTTGTTTGAGACTAATTGTGTCCTGTAATAACTAAGTCAGCCTAGGTCACAACATTGCCTTGAAGCCATCGTGCTAATAGCGTTTTGCTGGACTACTCACAGCCAGAGGCTGCTGGAGGTGCGTGTATGAGCGCTTTGCTCCAGGACTTACCATAGACGTGGGAGCATTTGGGGGAAAGTTGGAGCAATAAAGGGGAGTTCAAACTATCAGCTGATTGTGTTGCCTCCGTGCCTTGCCCTGGGTCATCACAATTCCTGTGCATTGGCTTTAAACAATGAATCATTGGACCTGATCTTACACCTTCCATCCATCCTTTCAGCATCAATGTAGATACCATTTATTATAGCCATTTTTTTTCCTCTAATAGTTGGGCACATACACAAAACAACTTTCAACTTCAGCTTTATGGACATAGAATAGAATAGAATTCTTTATTGGCCAAGTGTGACTGGACACACAAGGAATTTGTCTTGGTGCATACGCTCTCAGTGTACATAAAAAGAAAAGGTACATTCGTCAAGAATCATAAGGTACAACACTTAATGATAGTCATAGGGTACAAATAAGGAAGGAAGGAAGGAAGGGGGGAGGGAAGGAGGAAGGATGGAGAGAAAAGGAAGAAGGAGGGAGGGAGGGAGGAAGGAGAAAAAAGGAAGGAAGAGAGGGAGGAAGGAAGGAAGGAGAAAATAGAATAGAATAGAATTCTTTATTGGCCAAGTGTGACTGGACACATAAGGAATTTGTCTTGGTGCATATGCTCTCGGTGTACATAAAAAGAAAAGGTACATTCGTCAAGAATCATAAAGTACAACACTTAACGATAGTCATAGGGAAACAGTCAATATAAATCTTAAGGATCCCAGCAACAAGGTTACAGTCATACAGTCATAAGTGGAATCTGCAGAATCTGGTGGGGGCATGATGGCTCAGTGGTTAAAGACGCTGAATTTATCAGGTGGAAAGCTGGCAGCCCGGGTTCAAGACCCGAGCACCATGTGAAAGGGTGAGCTAGCTCCCATTTCTTGTCCCAGCTCCTGCTCACCTAGCAGCTCGAAAGCATGCAAATGCGAGTAGATAAATAGGTGCCACTGGTTAATTGGAAGGAAGGAAGGAAGGAAAAATTTGAAATAGAGAGAGGTTGGTTTCCAAGGTTGATTCCAAGATTGGTTTTTAACAATAAGAGTTGGAAGGGACCTTGGAGGTCTTCTAGTCCAGCCCATTGCACAAGCTGGAGATCCTATATCATTTCAGACAAATCTCTTCTTAAAAGCCTCCAGAGATGAACTACCCACAACTTCTGGTGGCAAGCTGTTCCACTGGTTAATTATTCTCACTGTTAGGAAGTTTCTCCTTAATTCCAGGTTGCTTCTCTCCTTGATGAGTTTCCATCCATTGTTTCTTGTCCTGCCTTCTGCTGCTTTGGAAAGTAAGTTGACCCCCTCTTCTTTGTCACTGCCCCCAAAAAAACTGGAACGGTGCTATCATGTCATCCCAAATTGGCACTTGTATACATCTATACTTCTCCAACATTTCAATGTGAAAAGTTCTCTGCGTGTGCAAGATTCGGTCTTCGGTTTTTTGGGTTTTTTGAGAAATTAACCATCCTGAGCCCAATCCACTAGCAGATTGTCTCCTCTTTACAGCTGCCTGTGCACTCAGAAAGATATTCCCTTGGAGTCAATGGAACTGCTTCTTAAATAAGCGTGAAACGTTGCTGTTTTATGATATGCAGTAGTGGCCAAAATTGTGGAAACCTTTCGGGAAAAGTGTATTTTCTAAAACTAGCTAAATAACACCACTTTTTTTTAAGTAGTACCATAAAATTATCTATCAATAGAAAGATAATTTAATCAAGAATGTAATGCAATAACTTTTATGAAGGATTTGCTATTAGAATAGCAGTTACAGTATAAAGAAGAAAAGTGAAACACGTAGAAAAAATGAGGTATACAAAAATGATCACCATGTCAGTTAATCCTTAGTTTATGTTTGTTTTATGTTTTATTAAATTTGTATACCGCCCTACTCCCGAAGGACTCAGGGCGGTGAACAGGCACAGGATAAAATACAGGAATGCAAAAGTTAGAAACAATTTAAAACCAAATTAAATAATTTAGCCCACGACAATTAAAATCCCAATAATTTAAAACAAATTAAAATTTCAGTTTAAAAATTTAAAAGAAAGGGGAGAAAAATTAGGGTAACCTTTAGCATGAATTACAGCCTTACAACGTCTTCCCATGGAGGGAACCAAGCCTTTGAGTTCTGCAGCTGTTCTAATGTGAAATCCAGATTGAATGATGGCTTCTATAAACTGGGTTTTATTTATTTATTTATTTGACTAACAAGTTTCTTTAGTCGGCTCCCTAGATTTTCAATTGGGTTAAGAAGGTCTGGGCTATTCCCAGGCCATTCCAGCAGTGGAATAGGATTATCTTCAAACTCCAAAAAAAAAAGTGGTGTTATTAGCCATCAAATCTCAAAAATACACTTTTCCCAAAAAAGGTTTCCACAATTTTGGCCACTACTGTGACAATGAGAAATAATATGAAAATGGATCGAGACTCAGCTAGATATCAAATGGAAGTTAAATATGCATTTAACCCTGTGCTTGTGAGGATTGCAGGAAGAATCAGTAGGCGAGAATGACCGCGTGAGAATAGAGTTCAAACAAGCTGGCATGGGTTAATTAGTTCTTTGATCCAACTAGTTAAACATTGTAAATTCTGTCCTGTCTCAGGCATAAGTATACTTGGAGTCCTCTGGGGAAAGGCAATCAAAGTGAGACTTTTCACCCAAAGAAAACTGTTGTAACACAGAGGTAACAGGAACAGAGTTGGAAGGGACCTTGGAGGTCATTTAGTCCAACCCACTGCTCATGCAGAAGACCTATACTAGGAATTTGAACCACTGAACTGCCGACCTTTCTGATTGACAAGCTCAGTGTCTTAGCCACTGAGCCACCTAGTCAGGTAATTGCAGTGGTGAACTGTAAAATTCGTTACTACCGGTTCTGTGGGTGTGGTTTGGTGGTGGGGGGGTAATGTGACTGGGTGGGCATGGCCAACTTTTTTTTTTTTTTACTTTTAAAAGCATTTTTTCAGCCATAGAATAGAATAACAGAGTTGGAAGGGACCTTGGAAGTCTTCTAGTCTAACCCCCTACTCAAGCAGAAGACCCTATACAATTTCAGACAAATGGTTATCCAATCTCTTCTTAAAAACTTCCAGTGTTGGAGTGTTCACAACTTCTGGAGGCAAGTTGTTCCACTGGTTAATTGTTCTAACTGTCAGGAAATTTCTCCTTAGTTCTAGGTTGTTTCTCTCCTTGATTAGTTTCCATCCGTTGCTTCTTGTCCTGCCCTCAGGTGCTTTGGAGAATAGCTTGATTCCCTTTTCTTTGTGGCAGCCCCTGAGATATTGGAAGACTACTATCATGTCTCCCCTAGTCCTTCTTTTCATTAAACTAGGCATACCCAGTTCCTGCAACCATTCTTCATATGTTTTATCCTCCAGTCCCCTAATCATCTTTGTTGCTCTTCTCTGCACTCTTTCTAGAATCTCAACATCTTTTTTTACATCGTGGCGACCAAAACTGGATGCAATATTCCAAGTGTGGCCTTACCAAGGCATTATAAAGTGGCGTTAACACTTCACGTGATCTTGATTCTATCCCTCTGTTGATGCAGCCCAGAACTGTGTTGGCTTTTTTGGCAGCTGCTGCACACGGCTGGCTCCTATCTAAATGGTTGTCCACTAGGACTCCAAGATCCCTCTCAGAGTTACTACTATTGAGTAAGGTACCACATATACCGTGCCTGTGCAGTACCCATGATGGCCTCCTGCAGCCCTCTGCCAGCAAAAAGGGAGATTGGGCAGGCCATGTGCAGCCTCTCTGAGCTCCGCTGGCAGAGGGCTGCAGGAGGCCATCATGGCAGAAAATGTCCCCCCCCCCGAGCTCCATTTTCGTTGGCAGAGGCACCTTAAGCCAGTCCTTCGCTTTTTCCAGGGAGGCCCTGCGGGCCAGATTTAAGCACCCCTGTGGGTCAGATCCAGCCCGCAGGCCTTGACTTTGACACCCCTGTTGTTCTGCCCCAGCTACAGACCCCAAAGAACACAGCACACGCAAAGTTTGTACAAAACTTTATTTACTAAAATAACTCCGTCTTTTTCAAAACAAAGGCTGGTAATAAACTTTCTTAACAGCCTACAAGAAACCAAAGATAAAAGTAATCACAATCTTACTAAGGTTGGCAGAAAGCCCAGAAGCAATTTTGCAGAGAATCCAGATGCGAAGGAGAGTGAACTAAAGTTGTTCCCTGCAAATTGCTTCAGTCGGCGTTCCTCCTTAAATAGGCTAAGGGAGTGGCCAATTAGCCCCAAGCCTTACTCTCAAGGAGACCTCCTCCTGAGGAGCCACTCCTGCCTTTTGGCAGCTCTGCGCGCCCGTGCATCGAGAAATGGCTCCTCCTCTTCTTCCTCTTCACTTATGGAGGTTCTGAAGGCCCTGGCTGAATCCCCACCTCTGGCACCACATCTTCTCCAGCCTCCTCACTGTCTGACTCAAGTGCCAGCTGCACAGGCTGCTGGCGCAGCACCACACCAGCCTCCTCACTGTCGGAATCAGCTACAATCCGCACAGGCCGCTGACGGGCCACAACACCTGTTTTAGAGAGTCCTTGGGGCCACTTGGAGGTTTGTCTGTGTCCTCAGGGTCACCTGAGTAGTGCAAATAGATGTGGAGCCTTCTTGGACATAAGCAAGAAAGCACAGCTCCACAACCCAGTCCTTTCAACCGTTCCAAGAATCTGAGGAAGCCAGATTAATTTAACAACCGTGTTGCTCGCTTAATAACTGTCAGCGATGCGCAACTGTGGCAAGCAAGGTCGTAAAATGGGACAAAATTCACTCAACAGCTGTCTGTTCTAGCAACAGAAATTTTGGGCTCAGTTGTGGTTGCAATTCGAGGACGACTTGTTTTATTTATGGACTTCTTTCCAAAGTTTTATTCAAGTGCGTGTGTCGTCCTTCTATAATTTAGACGGCTTCCTTTCCCTCTTCCTTCCTTCCTTCCGCACCTTGATTTGATTTCTTGCTTACAAACCAGAAAATCTATTTATCATTCCACAGCCAGTTTGGATTCACTGGGTGAATTGCAATTGAAATATAGATTTGATTCCCGGATCCGAGGCCAAGCTCCTGTGGACTTCATCCACCTCCCCCCGATCAAGGATCCAATTGTGTGTGTGTTTGTGTATGTGTGTTTGTGTGTGTGTATTCAAAATAGAAAGAACATGTTTGTGCTGCTATTTGATAAATTGCATAAGGATCCTCAATGCAAAAAAGAATTGCAACGGCTGGGATGGCAGGACGAGAATATTAATGTTTAGGGTTGTGCAGAGAAATTGGAATCGGAGAAGGGAAGCCATATAGTCCGATCCCCCTTCTGCATAGCTGTGTTATAGGAACAGTTAAAGGAGTTGGGTATGTCAGTCTAATGAAAAGAAGGACTAACATAAGATAAGGGGAGGGGAGGGGAGAGGAAAGAAGAATGTTGTTGCAATATATTAATCAGCATTCAGAATAGAATAGAATAGAATAGAATAGAATAGAATAGAGTAGAATAGAATGGAATGGAATGGAATGGAATGGAATGGAATGGAATGGAATGGAATGGAATGGAATGGGAGGGAAGGGAAGGGAAGGGAAGGGAAGGGAAGGGAAGGGAAGGGAAGGGAAGGAAATGGAATGGAATGGAATAAATTTAGAAGGGAAGGGAAGGGGAGGGGAGAGGAGGGGGAGGGGAAGGGAGGGGAGGAGAAGAGGAGAGTAGAATAGAAATGGAAGGGAAGGGAAGGGAAGGGAAGGGAAGAGGATGAGAGGAGAGGAGAGGAGAGGAGAAGGGGAGGGGAGGGGAGGGGAGGGGAGGGGAGGGGAGGAACAAAGTTGGGAGGGACCTTGGAGGTCTTCTAGTCCAACCCCCTGTCCAGGCAGGAAACCCTACACCACTTCAGACAAAATGGTTATCCAACATCTTCTTAAAAACTTCCAGTGTTGGAGCATTCACAACTTCTGGTGGCAAGTGGTTCCACTGATTAATTGTTCTTACTATCAGGAATCCTCTCCTTAATTCTAGGTTGCTTCTCTCCTTAATCAGTTTCCATCCATCCACTTAACAAATGCAAATGATTCATTTAACAAGCGTGGCAAGGAAGGTCATCAAATGAGGCAAAGTTCACTTCACAACTGTCTTACTTAGCAACCAAAATGTTCAGCTCACTTACGGTCGTAAGTCGAGGACTACCTGTAGCCGACGCAACAGCCATTCCTGGAGCCGAGAAAGAATAGGAAGGAGGTAAAAGTTGGTTAGATTATCATTAACTTCCTTGCCTTCCCTTGAGGATTGGAAGGACATTTGTCTTCTGCAGAAGCACAATAAAATGTGCAGACTTTTCTTTTAATCCTAATTAAACTAACAGGATAAAAGATTCAGTTAACAGAAAAGTATTCAACATGTGGCAGCTTATTTTGCACTATTTATGGTAGTTGCCGAACTCTGCATTTCTGGAGAGAAAAAAATGGAAGTTGTGTTTTTTTTTTAATGCCTTGGGCATTTTTCATGCTACGGAGTTTTTATTAGGTATTTTTTCCTTTTAATGACTATCTTTTTGTGGGCTGGGCTTTAAAGGGACATTTGGGAAGGTGGAACACTCAAAACTATAGAATGTCCCCTAGATAGACCTCCATATGAATTATAATCCCAAGGGACATAAAATATAGAATCATAGGGCTGAGAAGGGACTTCAGAGGTCTTCTAGTCGAAAAACAGGAGAGCTGTCCTGTCCCCACTACATGTTAATCTGTGTGCAGGTTGACATGCAGCTAAACCAGGAGTGAAATCCAGCAGGTTCTGACAGATTCTGGAGAACCAGTAGCGGAAATTTTGAGTAGTTCGGAGAACCGGCAAATACCACCTCTGGCTAGCCCCAGAGTGGGGAGGGAATGGAGATTTTGCAGTATCCTTCCCCTGGAGTGGGGTGGGAATGGAGATTTTGCAGTATCCTTTCCCTGGAGCGGGGGGGAATGGAGATTTTGCAGTATCCTTTCCCTGGAGTGGGGTGGGAATGGAGATTTTGCAGTATCCTTTCCCTGGAGTCAGGTGGGAATGGAGATTTTGCAGTATCCTTCCCCTGGAGTCAGGTGGGAATGCAGATTTTGCAGTATCCTTCCCTCTGCCACGCCCACCAAGCCACATCACGCCCACCAAACCATACCCACAGAACCGGTAGTAAAAAAAAAATGGATTTCACCACCGAGCTAAACCTACCTATCCTCCAATAAAACAGTGTGTGTGTGTGTAGATCTTTATTGAAAGAAACAGGATATGGTGAAACTGGGGAAAATAGGGATACATGCAGTGAGAACTAAATACAAGATAGGCAGTATTGAGTTACTACTGAACATAACAATTAATACATACAGGTAATCTAAATCTCACCAGCGATTGAGATGGGGTGTGGGTTTGTCCTTGGATGACCTTCTCCAAATGCTAAAGGGAATGGAGTTTGGCTTCCCATCGTGCACTGTTTTGAGAGTGCAGGCTGATGGGTAAAGGGGTTGGGTCAGATGCAAAACAACATAATTGGTATTTGTTCCTCGGCCACTAGATGGGCTAGAAAGCAACAACAGTTTATCGAGATTATATTGTTCTAACCTAGACTTCCCCAGCAACACCAAGTCGAGTCCTCGTCCTGATAAACCCCGTTTATTTAATTTACAGTGAATTCCTCTCCAGAAAAGTCTTTCCTCTCCCACAGTCTTTCGAGATAGTTCACAATTACCGACCTTTATCAGGCTCGGAGAGTGGCCAGGCCGATATCTTTCAGACGCAGCAATACTTGGCAAGAATGCAGGAATGAACTAATTGTCTCCTGCAAACTCCCCTCCCCTTTCGCTCCTCTTTTATTCCCTCTGGGAGGAGCCATTCATTGGCCGCCTGTGGCTTTACTCCTGAGTCGACCCTTGTTCTTTAGCTGTTCCCTTCGTCTGGCAAATCTGTGCATGCGTACACTGGGAACAGGCTCCAGCTGTTCATCTGCCTCACTGATGTCTGACTCTGAGGGCAGCTGATAACTGTCAGACGGCCCTGGCCCCATCTCTGCCTCAGACGCAGAGCCCTCATCAGAGCCTTCTCCAGACTCCAGGACTGGCCCATGTTCCTCCCCAATCTCCTCACTGTCCGAATCTACTACCAGATCCACTGGCTGCTGGCGGGCCACAACATATATGCTGAGGCATGACAAGACCTGCTACCATCCTGGTCAAATGATTGTCCAATCTATTTTGGAAACCCTCCGGCGATGAAGTACCCACAATTCCAGGAGAGAAGCTGTTCCATGGATTCATCCTTCCCTGTGTCAGGAAATTTCTCCTTAGTTCCAGGATGGACCTCCTTCTGGCAAGCTTCCATCCATGGCTTCTTGTCCTGCCCTCAGGTGCTTTGGAGAACAAGTCTAACCTTCTGTGTCAGTCCTCCAAGCATGGGAAGATGCTATCATGTCTCCCCTGAGATTTCTCTTCGTCAGGCCAGCCATACCCAGCTCCCTCAACCATTCATCATATGTTTTAGCCTCCGGTCCCCTAATCATCTTTGTTGCTCTTCTCTGCACATTTTCTTCAGTCTCAACATCTTTTTTTTTTTTTTTTTTTTGGTGCTGTCGTAACCAGAATTCGAGGCAATATTCCAAGAGTCACTGGTTTGGTGTAACACTTCTCATGATCTTCATGCTCTCCCTCTGGCTTTTTTTGCAATAGTGGTTCTCTACCTATGGTCTATGGGACCATGATGCCATCACAGGGGTCTGTGAAGGCTGGAAGAAATGTTATGCTTTAAATCTTGAGTTAAGTCTTGGTGGTCCATGGTTATGGCTCATGGCCACAAAAAGTATTTAAAGAGGGTCCTTGATGAAGAAAAGGTTGAGACCTACTGGCATAAATAATACTAAGGACCTGAATTTCTACAATACATTAGTACAAATGTAGGTTGGATTGTTGGCAGTTCCACATGCTATGAAAAGCCCATTCTGTCAGAACATTCATTAAGAAGGTCAGCCAATGAATAGGCATAGCAACTAAATCAGCCAATTGGGAGCTTTGAAAGACTGGAGCCAGGGTATGTCTTAGTCTGCAGCTTCTGAGTCTGTGCTGAGAAAGAGAAATTGAACCCAGTCTGTATGAACTTGTCTGCTGATCTGAGCTGAACTGAAACTGTGAATCTTCTGTTGGTATTGTAAATTTACTTCATGCATTATTGTGAATATAAAGAAGTTAATGAATCCTGCTGCATCAGTTTTTCTGTGTGTGCTTCTGGATTTGATTTTTGTAAAAAAAACTCTGACACACTCATTGTCTTAGCAAGTTGTGTGAACAGGCCACAATAAGCCAAAAGATGGGAGGAATGTGACTTAAGCATAGTACACCATCTGAACATATAGGTTTTATCTGGTTCTCTCTGATTGAGAGTTTAGCATATTGCGTGAGTCTTGCCAACTGGATGGATCAAACATCTCAGGATAAGATAATTTCCTACGAGTTTAGCAGATCCTGGAAATGAAAATTTGCGCTAAAGTGCACTAGAGCAAGGAACTGTGAAATTGGGATCTGTTTGGAAGGTGTCATAAGTGGCCTAGTGCACGGGAAAAAACATTTCCTTGCCTTTTCATGCTTTTATCTAACTTGCAAGTTGGGTCTCAATCAGGGGTGAAATCCAGCAGGTTCTGGAGAACCGGTAGAGGAAATTTTGAGTAGTTCGGCGAACTGGCAAATACCACCTCTGGCTGGCCCCAGAGTGGGGTGAGAATGAAGATTTTGCAATATCCTTCCCCCGGGAATGGGGATTGTGCAGTATCCTTCCCCTGGAGTGGGGAGGGAATGGAGATTTTGCAGTATCCTTCCCCTGGAGTGGGGTGCAAATTGAGATTTTGCAGTATCTTTCCCCTGGAGTAGGGTGGGAATTGAGATTTTGCAGTATCCTTCCCCTGGAGTGGGGAGGGAATGAGGATTTTGCAGTATCCTTCCCCTGCCACACCCACCAAGCCATACCATGCCCACCAAGCCACGCCCACAGAACCGGTAATAAAAAAAATTTGGATTTCACCTCTGTCTCAATGGCCCCTAGCAAGAGAGACAGCTTTTCCCCCCCCTACATATTCACATGTTTATTTTTGTGGTTCCCTTATTCCTTATATATTATATATACTACTCCTTACTTATTATATAGTACATACTATCGTAACTATATATTACTTTACATATCTTATATATTTGATATCATTTTATTGATGCTTCCTAATTTCTAGATCATCTCTATTATGTATTTTCTTGCTTATTATTCCTGTCCTCTAACCATTAGTACCATTTATTCCAGAGGTGGGTTTCAGCAGGTTCTGGCCAGTTCTGGAGAACCGGTAGCAGAAATTTTGAGTAGTTCAGAGAACCGATAGGGGAAATTCTGACCCGCCCCCCTCTATTGTCTGCCTCCCAAGTCCCAGCTGATCGGGAGGAAATGGGGATTTTGCAGTAACCTTCCCCTGGAGTGGAGAGGAATGGGGATTTTACAGTATCCTTCCCCTGGAGTGGGATGGAAATGGAGATTTTACAGAATCCTTCCCCTGCCACACCCACCAAGACATGCCACGCCCACCAAGCCACACCCACAGAACCGGTATTAAAAAAATTTGAAACCCACCACTGATTTTGTTGTGGTCCGCCAGCAGCCTGCAGAGCTGGCAGCGGAGTCGGACAGTGAGGAGGCTGGGGAGGAAAATGGGCCAGTCCTGGTGTCTGGGGAAGGCCAGGATGAGGGCTCTGCATCGGAGGTAGAGATGGGGCCAGGGCCATTTGGGAGTGTTGTGCAGACTCCTGAGCCTCCAAAGGCTGACAGCAGAGAGGCAGAGGAACAGGAGGAGCCTGTTCCCAGTGCACGCATGCGCAGAGCTGCCAGAAGGCAAGAGCAGCTAAAGCAAAAAGGATGACTCGGGAGTAAGGTCAAGAGATGATTGGCCCCTCCCATAAGGCTTAAAAGAGCAGCAACGGCTCTTGGGCTCTTTGTCGGAAAACAACGTTGATAGATTTGTTTCTTGTTTTGCTGCATTTATTTCTTGTCGGCGTCTTTTGCTCCTGAACTTTTGCCAAGAAAAGCCTTTGGCAGGTTGCCTAATTAGACCAAGGTTGGTGATAAGGCTGAAGAATTGTGTTATGAAGAATTTGTTTTGAATTAGTTTGGACTACGCTGAGAATGAGTTAATTCTCAGCTGTTCTAATAAAGTCTGTTTGTTTTCGAACTGATTGCATCTGATAATAGCTACTTGGGCCTGGTTCACAACAGATTTATTCCATATGAAGTAATATTCCGTTCCATCTTTTTCTTTTATTTCTTTCTTCAATTTATCCATCTCCGCACAGTCTACACTTTTCAAAGGTGACAGAGCCTTGGTAGTACAAGGGTTTAAGGCACCCTGTTATTAAGCTGGTTATTAAGACCAGCTGCCTGCAATTACTGCAGGGTTCGAATCTCGCCAAGGCTCAAGGTTGACTCAGCCTTCCATCCTTTCTAAGGTAGGTGAAATGAGGACCCAGTTTGTGGGGGCAATAAGCTGACTTTGTATAAATATACAAAAGGATGAAGGCTATTGCTGAGCACATTGTAAGCCGCCCTGAGTCTTCGGAAAAGGGCGGCATATAAATCAAATTAAATATATATATATATATATATATCTGGAATGGCTTCTCTTTTTTTTTGCTTCTTACCCAGACTCACTTCCTGATTCCCTTTCTTTTTTCAATTTATATGCTAGCCACCTTCCCGGTTTATTTGCGTTTTCAAAATAGTTCTGTTTAGCACTTCTTATTTTTTGGACTCACTTCCTTTTTTCTTTTTCCCTTCCTGCAGGGAGCATCGTCCAGCCTGGTGGTCAAGTTTGCCGACACGGACAAAGAGCGCACTATGCGCCGGATGCAGCAAATGGCGGGGCAGATGGGCATGTTCAACCCCATGGCCATACAGTTTGGAGCCTACGGCGCTTATGCACAGGCAGTGAGTGTCAACACAACCAGGGGGTTCTAAGTGGGTGGCTTTTGCCCCGCAGTTGAAGGTCGGGAGGGATTCCATACGCTACAGGTAGTCCTTGACGTACAACTCAAAATTTATGTCATTAAGCGAGACATTTGGGAAGTGAGTTTTGTCCCATTTTTTACGACCGTTGTTGCCATATCCGGTCAGCGAATTGCTGCGGTTGTTAAGTTAGTAACACCATTGTTAAGTGAATCCCGCTTCCCCCATTGGCTGTGCTTGTCAGAAGGGTCACAAAAAAGGATCGCGTAAACCCGGGACACTGCGACCGTCATACCTGTGAGTCAGTTGTCAAGAATCCAAATTGTACAATCACGTGACCATGGAGATAATGCAACGGTTGTGCGAAAAAGGGTCGTAAGTCACTTTTTTTCAGTGCCGTTCCACTGGTCACTGAATGAACTGTTGTAAGTCGAGGACTATCTGTATCTGGGTTATAATTAGGCCAACCCGCCCCAAAACCCTCTTGAAAACTCAACAGGTATCGCCAAGGACCACCGCAAAACTGCAAGATGAGATGGCCTTTATGAGAGCAGATGCCTTCTCAAATTGAGATTTTTTTTCAGAAAGATAAACGGTGCATCTGTTCCATAAATGAAGGTGGGACAACTTAACTAACACTGAGGGGTCCTTGGTGCTCTCTGAGCTTGGTGGTTTTCTTACAGTCCTTCCATGACATAAACTAGGTTACCACTAAGTATGTTACATGGTTTGGGCAATGATATGTCTGCAGGAAAATCACCAAGCTCAGAGAGCACCAAGGACTCTAAAATCCTCCTCATACACCTCCTCTTCCTTCTTCTTTCTCATCTTCTTCCTTCTTCTTCTCCTCCTCTTCTTCTTCTTCTCCTCTTCCTCCTCTTCCTTCTCCTCCTCCTCTTCCTTCTTCTTCTCATCCTCTTCCTTCTTCTCCTCCTCCTCTTCCTTCTTCTTCTCCCCTCCTCTTCCTTCTTTTCTCGTCCTCTTCCCTCTTCTCCTCCTCCTCTTCCTCTTCCTTCTTCTCCTCCTCCTCCTCTTCCTTCTTCTTCTCCTCCTCTTCCTTCTTCTCCTCTTCCTCTTCCTCTTCCTTCTCCTCCTCTCCTCTTCCTCTCCTTCTCCTCCTCCTCTTCCTTCTTCTTCTCCTCCTCCTCCTTTTTCTTCTTCTCCTCCTCTTCCTTCTTCACCACCTCCTCTTCCTCTTCCTTCTCCTCCTCCTCTTCCTTCTTCTCCTCCTCCTCCTCCTCTTTGCAAACCCACTCCTTTCTGGTCCCAAAGCTGCTTTTTTCAAGAGGCAACTGGACTTTCTGGTTTTTCTTTGAAGACGTTTCGCTTCTCATCCAAGAAGCTTCTTCAGCTCTTTTAGACCAACCCTCTGCTCGAGCAGGAGACCCTGTGCAGAATAAGAGAATAACATAATAACAAAGCTGGGGGGACCTTGGAGGTCTTCTAGTCCAACCCCCTGCTCAAGCAGGAGACTCTGTACAGAATAAGAGAATAGTTGTTCACTCTGCCTGTTTTTTTTTTTTAATTTGATTTATATGCTGCCCTTCTCTAGAGCCTCGGGGCGGCTTACAATGCGTTAAGCAATAGCCTTCATCCTTTTGTATATTTATACAAAGTCAGCTTATTGCCCCCACAAACTGGGTCCTCATTTCACCTACCTTAGAAATGGAAGGGAGTCTAGTCAACCTTGAGCCTTGGCGAGATTCGAACCCTGCAGTAATTGCAGGCAGCTGGTCTTAATAACCAGCTTAATAACAGGGTGCCTTAAACCCCTTAGTCAATATTTTGGCTTTGTCTTCATTCGTTTTAAATCCTGCTACTGCGCCAAATTGGTTTATATCTTGTAGTAAAATAGGTCCAGATTCTAAAGGTTCCTCAATAATAAATGCCAGATCATCTGCGCATGCTTGGACCTTACATTCTTGTGACTTAATTTTTAATCCCCTTATTTCCGAATTATCCCTAATTTGGGACATTAATGTCTCCACAGACAGAATGAACAGCAGAGGAGACAGTGGTCAGCCCTGTCTTACTCCTTTAGTTGTTTCAAAACTTTCTGTTTTTAATAAGCCTCCTAGCCCCTCCCCCCAGCAGCACCCACCACTTTTCATTGGTGGATTTTTTAAAAAACCACCTGCTCATCAATCTGGACCATACTTTCCGTGAATGCCAGGTGAACAGGTGGGACCTTTTAAAAAGAGAAGAGAGGGCCGCTATTGTGCAGGGACAGCCAAGGACTTCTAATCACACCATCAGCAATTACAAAGAACACTAAATCGCTAATTAAAATGCAAAAGGGTCTTGCAAGAGGCGTGTAGGAAGAAAGAGGAATTAACGATCCAGTGGGAAGCTGCCACCTTCACAGCCAGAGATCCCGGAAGGTCCAATGATCCATTCCTTCTTTCTGACTTGCATTTCAAACACATTGAAGGAGCTCTCGTGTGAGGAGGGAGGAGAGAGGGAGGAAGGGAGGAGAAGAAGGAGAAGGAGGAGGAGAAGAGAGACAAAGAGAAGAACAATGAAAGGAAAGCAGGAAGGAAGGAGGGGAAAGAGAAGAGAGAGGAAGGAAAGGAAGGAAGGAAGGAAGGAAGGAAGGAAGGAAGGAAGGAAGGAAGGAAGGAAGGAAGGAAGGAAAATGAAGGGAGGGAGGAAGAGAAGGAAGAAAGAAAGGAGATGGAGAACAGGAGGGAGGGAGGAGGAGAAAGAGAGAGAGAGAGAGAGAAAGAGAAGAGAGACAAAGAGAACAGTGAAAGGAAAGCAGGAAGGAAGGAAGGGGAAAGAGAAGAGGAGGGAAGGGAAGAAGGGAGGGAGGGAGGGAGGAAGGAGAAAGAAAGAGACAAAGAGACAAAGAGAAGAGAAACAGAGAAGAGTGAAAAGAAAGCAGGAAGGAAGGAAGGGGAAAGAGAAGAGAGAGGAGGAAGGAAGGGAGGAGGGAGGGAGGGGAAGAAGGAAGGGAGGAAGAGAAAATGAAGTGGGAGGGAGAGAAGGAAGAAAGGAGAGGAGAGGGAGAACAGGAGGGAGGGAGGGAGGAAAGAGAAAGAGAGAGAGTAAGAGAAGAGAGACAAAGAGAACAGTGAAAGGAAAGCAGGAAGGAAGGAAGGGGAAAGAGAAGAGAGAGGGGGAGGGAGGGAAGAAGGGAAGGAGGGAGGGAGGGAGGAGAAAGAAAGAGAGAGTGAAAGAGACAAAGGAAAGCAGGAAGGAAGAAAGAAGAAACAGAAGAGAGGGAGGGAGAGAAGGAAAACCTGGCTAGAGGAAAAACACACATAAACCCTACGAAGAAGTAAGAAAATAGATACTATACTATATATATCCCTCCCTCCCTCCCTCTCTCTCTCCCTCCCTCTCTCTCTCTCTCCTCTCTCTCTCTCCTCGATCTCTCTCTTCTCTCTCTCCTCCTCCCTCCCTCCCTCTCTCTCTCTCTCTCTCCCTCAATCTCTCTCTCTCTCTCTCTCCCTCTCTCCCTCGATCTCTCTCTACTCCTCCCTCTCTTTCTCTCTCCCTCCCTCCCCCTGCCTTTCAAATTGTCATTCTGCTAAAGAAATCTTACTTAATTAATTGCAGGCATTTTGGGCAAATAAGTTATTAATGAGCACATTAAGTCTGCATACATTTGCAGATGAGGACAAAATCCTAATTCTGAAAGAGCAAAAAAGTAAACTTCCATTTTCAGAAACTGGGTATCCTGGCAGGGCTGTTAAAACAGGCAACCGTGGGCTTCTGCTACCTGTTGGGAGGACCAAGGTTAGGTTGAACAGGGAAGTCACCGTCTTTGGCAACAGCAAGTGGAGTGATGGCTTCCCTGCCTGCCTGCCTCTTTCTTGGCAAGCCCCCTAGTCTGTTGAGATGGAGGCCTTAATGCCCTGATAGAAACAGAGGGAGGGAGGGAGGGAGGGAGGGAGGAAGGAAGGGAGGAAGGAAGGAAGGAAGGAAGGAAGGAAGGAAGGAAGGAAGGAAGGAAGGAAGGAAGGAAGGAAGGAGGAGGAAAGAAAGAGAGATTTGGGAGGAACAGAAAAGGAAGGAAGGAAGGAAGGAAGGAAGGAAGGAAGGAAAAGGAGGAGGAGGAAAGAAAGATTTGGAAGGAATAGAAAAGGAAGGAAGGAGGAGGAAGAGGAGGTGGAGGAGGAGGAAAGAAAGAGATTTGGGAGGAAAAGGAAGGAAGAAGGAAGGAAGGGGAAGAAGGAAGTAAAAAGAGAGAAAAAGAGGGTGAGAAGGGAAGGAGCAAGGGAAGAAAGAGAGAGAAAGAAAGGAAGGAAGGAAGGAAGGAAGGAAGGAAGGAAGGAAAGAAAGAAAGAAAGAAAGAAAGAAAGAAAGAAAGAAAGAAAGAAAGAAATTGAGAAGAAGGAAGGAAGGAGAGAGAAAAAAAGAGAGGGAAGGGAGGCGGGAAGGAGGAGAGAGGGAAGGAGGAAGGGAAGGTAAAGAAAGAGAGAAAGAGAGGGAGGGAGGGAGGGAGGGAAAAAGGAGAAGAAAGAGAGAAAGAAGGACCAAAGGAAGGAAGGAAGGATAGAGAGAGGGAAACCCTTTAATTTAAGGATGGTACAATCCTCGGCAAGGATGGTACGCTCAGCCAGCAGGTTTTACAAAAAACCACAAATCTGCTTGCAATCTGCATTCCGACTCGCCAAGACCCACTTCCCGAGCATTCATAGAAAATATTAGCCAGTGAATCCCACGCTTCCAAGGAAGACCCATCCCCACAGACCCTTGCAGTGGTTGGCTGCTGCCGGTTCGGATCTGTTCGGGCGAACCGGTAGTCCCGACGATCAAATGAGCTTCAAATTGCTGTGTTTTGAACGCTCGTGCGCGCTCACAGAACCGGTTGCAGCCCACCACTGCCCACCCAGTCTAAGCACATTGTAGACACATTGCGAGCGCCAGCTTTCCAAGTCAGGAAATGTCAGGATTGGCCACCAGGGGGCGCCACCACGAGGAATATTTATCCTGGCAAACCGGCTGTTTCTCTCCAGTTAGGAAAAAATGGGAGGTTTGCCAGCAAGGAACGTCAGAAGGACACAAGACCAGATGAAAATCTCACGCAGCTGCCCTCAAGACGCACAAATTATCACTGCAGAACCAGAGCAGAACTTTACTGCAGATATATAAAGCAGGGACAGAAACCCACATTTTGCAAAGGGACCAGTGTGATATATAGAATTTATAGATCATTTTATTCATTCATCGGCTTAACTCAAACTCATGCTTTACTCTCTGTTTACAAACTAGTGGCTGGTTTACACACACATTAGTGGTTTGTAATCAAAGAATTGCCAAGAACCATCATGAGTGACCGGGCAAGGCTCTTATCTATAAACAGTCTATAAACTGGTCTCCTTTTCATCTGGACCTCAATTTGGGGAATCATCCTAGAAAATCATCTCCTCCTCCTCCTCTTCCTCCTCCCCTCCGCTACTGCTTCCTCTCCTTCTCCTTCTCCTTCTTCTCTTTTTCTCCTCTTCCTCTTCCCCTTCCTCTTCCTCTGCTACTGCTTCCTCTCCTCTTCCTTTTCCTCATCTCCCTCTCCCTCCTCCTCCTTCCCTTTCTCCCGTTTCTTCTCCTTCTCCTATCTATATTTCTCCTGTTCCTCCTCCTCCTCTTCTGCTACTGCTTCCTCTCCTCCTCCTCCTCCTCCTCTTCTGCCTCTTTCTTCTTCTCCTCCTCCTCCCCCCCGCTATTGCTTCCTCTCCTTCTCCTTCTTCTTTTCCTCCTCTTCCTCTTCCTCCTTCTCCTTTTCCATTCTATACTCCTTCTCTCCCTTCTTCTTCGCCGCTACTGTTTCCTCTCCTCCTTCTCCTCCTCCTCCTCTTCTGCCTCTTTCTTCTTCTCCTCCTCCCCTACTGCTTCCTCTCCTTCTCCTTCTTCTTTTCCTCCTCTTCCTCTTCCTCCTTCTCCTTTTCCATTCTATACTCCTTCTCTCCCTTCTTCTTCGCCGCTACTGTTTCCTCTCCTCCTTCTCTTCCTCCTCCTCCTTCTCCGCACTACTGCTTCCTCTCCTTCTCCTCCTCTTCTTCTTCCTTTCTTCTTCCTCCTCCTCCTCCTCCTCCCCACTTCTGCTTCCTCTCCTTCTCCTCCTCCTCTTCTTCTTCCTCCTCTTTTTCCTCCTCCTCCCATTACTGCTTCCTCTCCTTCTCCTTTTCTTCCTCTCCTTCCTCCTCTTCCTCCTCCTCCTGCTCCTGCTCCTCCTCCTCCCTTGAGGCTGGGTTCAAAGTAAAGAGTTTTGCACACCCACCACAGTTCTGGCGAGGGGTTTGGGAACCGTCCGGGCGCCGTCCTCTCCCTCCCTCTCGCCCAACTGCCCTGCCAGTGAATGCGTGATATTTTGCTCTGCTCTCCTTTGTTCCAGCTGATGCAGCAACAGGCTGCCATCATGGCCTCTGTGGCTCAAGGCGGCTACCTAAACCCCATGGCGGCCTTCGCAGCAGCCCAGATGCAGCAGATGGCCGCCCTCAACATGAACGGGCTGGCGGCCACCCCCATGACGCCCACCTCAGGTAAGCATCCGAAGGGCAACCGAGGCAGCACCAACGCGGCCGAGCAAGCCGTCGCAATACAGGCAGTCCTCGACTTACAACGGTTCATCTAGTGACCAAAGTTTTGCCGGCACTGAAAAAAACCCACTTAGGACAGGTCTTTCACACTTACGACCGTCGCAACGTCCCCGTGGTCACGTGATCAAAATTCAGACGCTGGGCAACCGACTCACGTTTATGACGGTCTCAACGTCCCCGGGCTCACATGATTCTCTTTTGTGAGACCTCCTGAGAAACAAACTCAGTGGGGAAGCCAGATTCTCTTTAACGATCGTGTTACCAATTTAACAAGGGCGGTGATTCACTTACAATTGGGGCAAAACTCACTTAACAACGGCCTCTCTTAGCGATGGAATTTTTGGGCTCAATAGCGGTTGTAAGTTCCAGGACTTCCTGTATACTCTCAACCGAGGAACGCAATTGATTGATGAGGCAAAACTCACTTAACAACAGTCTTGCTTAGCGATGGAATTTTGGGGCTCAATCGCGGTCGTAAGTCGAGGACTTCCTGTATACTCTCAAACCGAGGGACGCAATTGATTTGACTCTCTGCCTTTCCTCTCCCGCCCTCCAGGTGGCAGCACGCCTCCAGGCATCACTGCACCAGCCGTGCCTAGCATCCCCTCCCCCATCGGGGTGAATGGTTTCACTGGTCTCCCGCCACAGGCCAATGGGCAACCTGCAGCAGAAGCCGTCTTTGCCAACGGCATCCATCCTTACCCAGGTAAGACAAAATTTTGGCCTAGGGACCTCTTGCTTCGACCTCTGACCCAATACTTTTGCTGGCTGGGGAATTCTGGGAGTTGAAGTCCCCTCATCTTCGAAGAGACAAGGTGGAAGCTACTCAAAGACCAAAGAAGAACCTTAACTCTTATAAGATAGCTCCATTACTTGACTTCACTAAAAAAAAAAAAATCCTCCCTTTTATGACCCTGTAATCCCTTAACTCGGGGTAGAGTCAGGGTGACTAGTTGGAGTTGAGCATTTACTGGCCAGATGCCCTTCCTGACACCTATGCGGAGTTCACAGCAGATGCTTTCTTTTTATGCCCTAAGAGAGAAACATTTGCTGCTTTTATGGCTCTGTAATCCCTTAACTCAGGGTAGAGTCAGGGTGACTAGATGGAGTTTAGAATTTACTGGCCAGATGCCCTTCCTGACACCTACACAGAGTTCATAGCAAATGCTTCCTTTTTGTGCCCTAAGAGAGAAACATCTGCTGCTACCTAGGATTGAACTCTCAACCTTCCAAGTGGGAAGCGAGTGTCTTCACCACTAGGCTATCATGCCGCTTGGTCTGTTGTGTGGATGTTTGGGTTTAATAGTAACAGAAGGGACCTTCAAAGTCATCTAGTCCAACCCCCTGCTCACGCAGGAGACCTGTACTAGGGATTCGAACCGCCGAACTGCCGACCTTTCTGATCAACAACCTCAGTGTCTTAGCCACTGAACCATCTAGTCAGACTAGTTTAGGGGCTGGGAATTTTTGGTGTGTGTGTGTGTGTGTTTGGGGATTGTTATGTATGTTGGACCTGGTCTTTGGGTGTTAAGTGAATTTCGTTGTATGGGTATACTGTGTATACACGTACAATGACAATAAATGGTATTATTATTATAAGGTTGGTTATTTTCTTGCAGACATTTCATTACCCAACTAGGGAACATCATCAGTGTTAGAAGGGAGTGGACTTTGTGGAAAGGAGGAGGAGGAGGAGGAGGAGGAGGGAGGAGGAGGAGGAGGAGGAGGAGAACTGTGGGTGCTTGGTACTCTCTGAGCTTGGTTGTTTTCTTGCAGACATTTCATTTCCCAGCTAGGTAACATTATCAGTGCTAATGAGTATGGTTTGCTCCCTGTTTATATGAACAGAGAGCACAACCTACATTCACTATCACTGATTATGTTACCTAGCTGGGTAATGAAACATCCACAAGAAAACAGCCAAGCTAACAAAGCACCAAGAATAAGAGAATAACAAAGTTGGAAGGAACTTTGGAAGTCAGCAAACTGGCCATTTCTGGCCTCCGGAGGGCCTCCGGGGGGGCTGTTTTCACCCTCCCCAAGCTCCTAGAAAGGCTCTGGAGCCTGGGGAGGGCAAAAAAATGGGCCTACTGGGCCCACCGTGTCATCGTGTGCCAAAATCGGGCGGGTCACACGCGCATGCGTGGGGGCGGGGCGGATAGAATTATGGGTGTGGGCACTCACCTGCATGACTCCGCCCACGCTTCCTCCACTTTTGGCACGCGATGGCAAAAAGGTTAGCCATCACTGGTGTAGGGTCTCCTGCTTAAGCGGAGGGTTGGACTAGATGACCTATAAAATCTCTTCCAACTCGGTTAATCTGTTATGATAGCAGTGGTCCAATATTTGAGGGGCTCCTACAAAGACAAGGGGGTCAAATTATTTTCTAAAGCCCCTGAAGGCAGGACAAGAAGCAATGGGTGGAAACTAACCAAGGAGAGAAGCAACCTGGAATTAAGGAGAAATTTCCTACCCATGAGAGTAATTAACCAATGCAACCACTTGTCTTCAGAAGTTGTGGTTGCTCCATCACTGGAGGCTTTCAAAACGATTCTGGACAACCATTTATCTGAAATGTTATAGGGTCTCCTGTTCAAGCAGGGGGTTGGACTAGATGACCTCCAAGATCCCTTCCAACTCTGTTATTCTATTCTATTCTAATCAAGAAGAGAAGCAACCCAGAACTAAGGAGAAATTTCCTGATGGTTAGAACAATTAATCAGTGGAACAACTTGCCTCCAGAAGTTGTGGATGCTACATCACTGGAGGTTTTTAAGAAGAGTTTGGACAACCATTTGTCTGAAATGGTGTAGGGTTTCCTGCCTGGGCAGGGGGTTGGACTAGAAGACCTCCAAGGTCCCTTCCAACTCTATGCTCCCTTTTTACGGCCCTTCCGTCAAACCCGGATCCTTGTCAAAGCAGCCGAGAAGCCTCCACCCCTAAGCCACAAATGCCGGCTCAGCGCATTCTTCTGGTTATTGTAGTTATTGTTGTGTCTGAATGCCTAATTAATTGCAACAGTAAATGCACACTCTTTTAATCACTGCATCAGCTGTCTTAATCAATCTTCATAATACAGAATCGGTAGTATGGCACCCATGAATTTTAATCTACATAAATTGTGGGAAACCGCTCACAAGCTTGTTGTACCAAATGATATAATTATGGATATAGATTAGGTTTGGGGGAGAATGATTTAAATTGGATTTGGGAAGAAATTGACGGGGGGGTTGGGCAGCTCTCCGTTATATATATATTTATTTGTTTTAATCCTGACCTTGCAAAGCCTGTTCTTAAAATGACAGTCTTGGGGTCTCTCCCCCCCGTTGTTGTGGCCTCTCACAAAATTGTTGTGTTAAACATTCTCGTTCTGTTGATTTGTTGGGATCACAGCCAGAAAAAATTGAAGGTTTTTTTTTTAAGTTTTTTTATTTTTATTTCTCATAAATACATTTACATGTACAGTCATTTATCCATCATTTTTCATTCACCTTATCTTTTAACATTCATTTTTACTTTTTCGGGGCTGCTCTTTTACCATTTACCTTTACTCCAACCTTTCTTCTTCTCTTCCCCTTCTCTTCCTTCCTCCTTCTCCTCCTACTTTCTTCTTTCTTCCTCTCCTTCTCTTTCCTACTTCCCCTTCCCTTCCCCCACTCCTCTCTTCTTCCCCCTTCTAACCTTCTCTTCTACTCCTCTTTCCCCTCCCTTTTCTTCCTCTCCTTTTCCCTTTCTTCTCTCTCTCCTTCTCCTCTCCTCTCTCCTCTCTTCCCCTCTCTCTACTCTTTCCCCTCCCTTTTCTTCCTCTCCTTTTCCCTTTCTTCTTTCTCCTCTCCTCTCCTCTTTTCTCCTTTCCTCTCTCTCTACTCCTTCCCCTCTCTCTTCTTGTTTCCCTTTTCAGTTCAATCTAAAGTATTCGAGCAGCCCCGATTTTCTAATTATCCTTATTCTCATTTCAATTTCTTATTCGATTAATATTTATTTTTATTTCTATTTTTAAATAGAAGGTTAAAGTGTGTGTGAAGTATAGAGATTGTACGAAGGGCTGAAATAAGTCTTCTCAGACCTTTATTTCATTTTGGATTTTAACTTTGTTCCGAATAAAATGAAATGAAACTATAGAAAAGGAAGCTTTGCAAATGATAAGTTGATGCTGGGTTCCTGAAAACGGATTCAGGACCGTTTTTCACAGTTACGACCATTGCAGCATCCCCATGGTCCCGTGAACAAAATTCAGTCACTTGGCCACTGACTCATATTTATGACCGTTGCAGACTCCCTGGGTCACGGGATCTCCTTTTGAGATCTTTTGACAAGCAAACTCAATGGGGAAGCCAGATTCACTTAACAACTGTGGCAAGAAAGGTTGTAAAATGGGGCAAAACTCACTAAACCAACCTCTCACTTAGCAACAGAAATTTTGCACTCAACTGTGGTCTTAAGTTGAGGACTACCTCCTGTACAATTGATTGGCGATGACGGAAATTGTTGTGACCTAGGCCTCCTGAGTCACTAAAACACACGAGTAGTCCCAAAAACCTCTTTTATTGCAACAGCTGTGAATTACGTTCATTCACAGCTGAGTCCCAATTAGTTGCAAAAAGTCCTTTGGGATCATCACCAACCTTTATCTCCCTTGACACGCTGCCTACTTGGCAAAGCCACATGGAGTCCAGAATCAAACAGAGATGCTGACTGGGAACAGAATTAACAACCTTGCTTTCCTGCAAAGTGCACACGTGCCTTTGCTTCTCTTTTAAGCCTTATGGGAGGGGCCAATCATCTCCTGGCCTTCCTCCTGAGTCGTCCCTTTTGCTTTATCTGCTCTTGCCTTCTGGCAGCTCTGTGCATGCGCACACTAGGAACAGGCTCCTCCTGTTCCTCTGCGTCTCTGATATCCGACTCTGGGGACTCTGGAGTCCGTGCATCAGTCCCAGATGGCCCTGGCCCCATCTCTGCCTCCGACGCAGAGCCCTCGTCCCGGCCCTCCCCTGACTCCAGGACTGGCCCATGTCCCTCCCCAGCCTCCTCACTGTCTGACTCCGCTGCCAGCTCTGCAGGCTGCTGGCGGGCCATAACAGGAAATTATCGATGGAAGAGAAATATCAAATTGACAGTTAATATTACACCGAGAGGAAATTGGTGTTTTATCGACAGTGCATTAGTCTAATAGAATGAAACAGATTTTAAAGGTAGATTTTTTTTTTTGCAGGCCATTATTTTTTTTTTAACTGAATATTTCTAAACTTTATATTCTTATAAAATGTAACCAAGCTGGCTTCGAACCGGATAACAGCTGCCAGCATTTTCTATGTTTCTTACTGAAAAGCGCAAATAATTTCTTTCACGAAAGAAGGGCAAATTAAGTTACGAGCTTATGTATCAACGTCAAAACGAGCTGCATATTTTAAAATGCAATGGGAGATTTTAACTTGATGTAGGGATTTTTTTTTTTTTTATGATTATCATTTTGCATTGCCGCATCCTAAATCTGGGTTTCTCCTAAGCATAAGATTATAACATGTAGATTTGTCAAACTTATTGTAATGTACAATTTGTCATTCAAATCATGCTGGTTAAAATTGCCAATTACTGTGCAATAATCTTATTTTAATGCTGATTTATTTCAACATATTTTTTTTTAACTTTCAGACAGACGTGCGATATTTTAATATGTAGATTTATATCAATGTCATTTCGGAATTATTTCTTGTCAAACTTACAGCGCTTGAAAAACCTGCTCTTTATTAATAACTTGCTTTTCCTCTACTTTTCTGCTTCTTTTTCTGATTATATTTCTACATCGTCGCTAAAGTCAACTCTAGAGCCACAAATCTAATAAATAAAACTCACAACCACCTTCCCTAAAATGTTTATATAAATGTGAAAAGTTCTAGGAGAGAGTCACTAAATACAGATAGTCATTTACTGACGGTATGAAGTTACAATGCCACTGAAAATAGTTGTCAGAGTTCTGACAGATGCCCTAATTAAATCATGAACCTCGAGTCAACCTTCAAAAGAAATCCAGTTATTTATTAGGAGCTTCATGTTAGCACGTTCCAGCTGAAGCCAACTCTGACCCCACGTAATTTATGCCCCAATCATGACCCTGTTTCCCTCCTCCCCCCAAGGTGTGTCATTCACCAATGGAGCAATTTCATGTGTTGTAGAAATCACTCCCCTCCGGCCGCTGTGGATAACCCTGGGAGACAGCCTTGAGAGAGATATGTCTGGAATGTGCTCCTGTCTTTGGCTGCCCTGCTGCTTCATCGGTTTCCCATCCCCCTTCCTTATGGCAACTCGAGAGCAAGCCAGGGATGCTTTGCGAATTGACAATAGTGACTTATGACCATTTTTCACACTTACGTCCATTGCAGCATCCCCATGGTCACGTGACTTACATTTGGATGCTTGACCACTGACTCACATTTATGACAGTTGTGGTGTTCGGGAGTCGTTTTGCGACCTTCTAGCTAGCAAAGTCCATGGAGAACCCAGATTCACTTAACAACAGGGATTCACCATGATTCACTTAACAAAAAGAAAAAAGGCACCAACTTCTTCTTTTTTCTCCCTTTGCACTACACCTCCTCTTTTTTCCTCCCTCTCTTCTTACTTCTCCATGTTTTTGTTTCCCTTTGTATTTTATACTTTGATAAACAAATAAAAAAGTTTTGATTTGAACAAAGGTGGCAAGAAAAGTCGTAAAACGGGATGGATTCACTTAACAACATAAATGCTGGGGTCGATTGTTCCAACATTGGAAGTTTTTAAGAAGAGATTGGACAACCCTTTGTCTGAAATGTTATAGGGGTCCCCTGCCTGATCCGGGGGTTGGACTAGAAGACCTCCCGGATCCCTTCCGACTCTGTTACTCTGTTATATTGATGTCGCCAAATGTGTTATGTTTCAACCTCCTCTTTCTTTTCTCTCTCTTGTGTTTTCGCAGCACAAAGTCCAACCACGGCTGATCCTTTGCAGCAAGCATACGCTGGAGTACAGCAATACGCAGGTCGTTAGTATTAACACTTTCCCCCAAGAACCCTATCACTTTAGGGTGCGGGGGGGGGGGGGTGGCATTAGAAAAGTCACATTCATGGCTCATCTCATCTCATTGTCTCTCAGCAGGCCAAGGGGCAACATCTGTGCTGTGTCTTAAGAGGCGTTCATTTCTTCCTTAGGTTTACCAATCAAGGAGAATATTTGTAGCTCTTGTATGGTCCTTGGTGCTCTCTGAGCTTGGTGGTTTTCTTGCAGACGTTTCATGACCCAACTAGGTAACATCATCAGTGATAGAAGGCAGTGGGGTTTGTGGAGAGGAGGAGGGGTGAGATGGGAGGAGGAGGAGGAGGAGGAGAATAATTGTGGAGTCCTTGGTGCTCTCTAAATTTGGTGGTTTTCTCGCAGACATTTCATGACTCAAATAGTTAACATCATCAGTGCTAGAAGGGAGTGGGATTTGAAGAGAGGAGGAGGAGGTGGAGGAGGACGAGGAGGAGGAGGACGAGGACGAGGAGGAGGAGGACGAGGAGGACGAGGAGGAGGAGGAGGAGGAGGAGGAGGAGGAGGAGGAGAATAATTGTGGGGTCCTTGGTGCTCTCTGAGCTTGGTGGTTTTCTCGCAGACATTTCATGACCCAACTAGGTAAAATTTGATCGCTTTTATATACAAAGTGGTTTGGTTAGAAGAGAATATTTATACTCATCTTTGAACTGTGGGGTTGTTGGTGCTCTCTAATTGTGCTTGTTTTCTAGTAGACATTTCATTACCTAACTAGGTAACATCATCGGTGCTGGTAGGGAGTGGAGTTTAGTCTTTGTTTATATACTGGTGGCTTTTCGTATATCAACATTGGTGGGATTTGTCTTGATGTTTCCTTGATGGTGGTTTACTCGTTGATTGTCTGAGTTGGTAGTTCCATAATTGGGGTATTGTAGCAAACAACATATAAACAGAGAGCCAAACCAAGCTAAAAATTCCAGGGTTTGGGATCCAACTGGCAATCAAAATGCATCCAAGAAGAAAGGAAGGACAAATATTCAAAGGACCATCTTTTCCCGCTCATATCTACCTGACCCACCAGAGTGGGGAGGCAGAGAATGTTACAGCTCCCCTCACCTTTAAGAAGGTCCACCTAGCAGGACAAAGTAGAAGGGCCTTCTTTGTGGTGGCTCCCTCCCTGGGGAACATCATCCTGACAGAAATAAGATAGGCCCCTACCTTGACACTCTTTTAAAAGGCCTTTAAGTCCTTGTTTTGCCGATTGGGAATTGGGGACCCCCAGATTGAGGTGAAACCAGAGGTGGGTTTCAGCAGGTTCTGACCAGTTCTGGAGAACCGGTAGCGGAAATTTTGAGTAGTTCGGAGAACCGGTAAATACCACCTCTGGCTGGCCCCACCCAAGGGGTGAAATCCAGCAGGTTCTAACAGGTTCTGGAGAACCGGTAGCGGAAATTTTGAGTAGTTCGGAGAACTGGTAAATACCACCTCTGGCTGGCCCCAGAGTGAGGTGGGAATGGAAATTTTGCAATATCCTTCCCCCAGGAGGAGAGGGAATGGAGATTTTGCAGTATCCTTCCCCTGGAGTGGGGAGGGAATGGAAATTTTGCAATATCCTTCCCCCAGGAGGAGAGGCAATGGAGATTTTGCAGTATCCTTCCCCTGGAGTGGGGTGGGAATGGAGATTTTGCAATATCCTTCTCCTGCGATGCCCACCGAGCCACGCCCCACAGAACCAGTAGGGAAAAATTTTGGATTTCACCCCTGCCCCACCCCCATCTATTCTCTGCCCCCGAGTCCCAGCTGATCGGGAGGGAATGGAGATTTTGCAGTATGCTTTCCCCTGCCACGCCCACCAAGCCACACCTACCAAGCCATGCCATGACCACCAAGCCACGCCCAAAGAACCGGTAGTAAAAAAAAAAATTGAATCCCACCACTGGGTGAAACCCATCAAATAGCTCATTTCCAAAGCAACAGAGGGCAGGACAAGGAACAACGGATGGAAACCAATCAAGGAGAGAAGCAATCTGGAATTAAGGCGAAACTTCCCAACAGTGAGGACAATTAATCAGTGGAACAGCTTGCCACCAGAAGTTGTGGGTGCTTTATCACTGGAGGTTTTAAAGAAGTGAATGGACAACCACTTGTCTGAAATAGCATAGGGCTGTGATGGCGAACCTATGGCACGCGTGCCACAGGTGGCACGTGAAGCCATATTGGTGGGCACACGAGCATTGCCCTAGCTCAGCTCCAGTACGCATGTACATGCTGGCCAGCTGATTTTCAGACCTTCTGGGCCCACCGGAAGTTGGCAAATGGGCTGTTTCCGGCCTCCAGAGGGCCTCCAGGGGGGTGGGGAAGGCTTTTTTTCACCCTCCCCAGGCTCCTAGAAAGCCTCTGGAGCCTGGGGAGGGCGAAAAACAGGCCTATAGGGCCCACCGGGCCATCACATGCCAAAATCGGGGGGGACCGTGTGGGGGTCACACGCTCTTGCGCGGGGGGCAGGGTGCATAGAATTATGGGTGTGGGCATGCACGCATGTGACCACCCTACATTCCCCCTGCTTTTGGCACGCGATGGCAAAAATGTTAGCCGTCACTGGCATAGGGTCTCTTGTTTGAGCAGAAGACCTCCAAGGTCCCTTCCAACTCTATTCTGAATTGGACCTTGTTGTAATCCCTATCCTTATCGTTTGAGTGTTGTCACCGAGAGGGATGTGGGATTATTGCCCAGAATCACCGGGAGTGAGCTGGCAGCCATAAAACAATTTTTCTTAAATAAATACGTTCCATAATTGCTTTAAGAAATTGCGCACGGATGTAGGAACCAAGAGTTTAGTTCAACTCCGGGTTCGCTCATGCAGCTAGGACAGTGATGGCGAACCTTGTCGGCACCGAGTTCCCAAACCGGAACACGCCTGCATGCAAGGGCACATGTGTGCGCACGCCAGAGCCCCGGAAACCCAATGACCAGCTGGAAGTTGCACATGCACGCACCAGCTAGCTGTTTTTGGGGCTCTTGGCACACGCATGTGCGCCGGCCATCTGGTCTTCATGCGTGCCGGAGCACCGGACACCCGAAGACCAGGTAGTCAGCCTGTGCATGCGCACCAGCCCGTGTGTCAGGAACCCAAAGAGCAGCTGGCGATGGCACGCGTGCAGGGGTGGGCTTCAGATCCTTTAGCAACGGGTTCACTGCCCTGTTGCTGGGTGGGTGTGGCCATGGTGGGCATGGCCTAGTCGGCCACCTGCCCCATAGCGGAGGGGTGTTTTTTGCCCTCCCCAGGCTCCAGAAGCTTTCCAGAGGGCGAAAACAGCTTCCCCCGCTGTTTTGCAGTCACCCGTTTTTTTCCCTCCCAGACCCTCTGCGCGGCCCCTGCACTTACCTGGAATGATGAACGGGCTGCCTGGAGACTTCTGGGAGGGGAGAGGTGGGTAGACGTGGTCAGCCAGGAGTGGCATTTGGCGGTTCGCCAAACCCCGGCGATCCTTGGCTAGAGGATCGCCCAAACCCTGCCGAACCCCCAGGAGCCCACCCCTGCGTGCATGCTCTCAGAAAATGCTCTGTGTGCCATCTCTTGCGCGCGTGCCATAGTTTCACCATCATGGAGCTAGGACATCAGTGGTGGGTTGCTACCGGTTCTCCCCGGTTCTTGCGAACCGGTAGTGGAAATTTTGAGTAGTTCGGAGAACCGGTAAATACAACCTCTGCCTGGCCCCGCCCCCAATCTATTCACTGCCTCCCGAGTCCCAGCTGATTGGCTAGAAGGAAAAAAATCAGGGCTCACTTGACAAAGAAGAGGAGAAAAAAAAAGACACCGTAGCTTTAAATAAGAGCCTTGGTAGTACAGGGGTTTAAGGCACCCTGTTATTAAGCTTATTAAGACCAGCTGCCTGCAATTATTGTAAGTTCGAATCTCGCCAAGGCTCAAGGTTGACTCAGCCTTCCATCCTTTCTAAGGTAGGTGAAATGAGGACCCAGTTTGTGGGGGCAATAAGCTGACTTTGTATAAATATACAAAAGGATGAAGGCTATTGCTTAACGCATTGTAAACCGCCCCGAGTCTCCGGAGAAGGGCGGCATATAAATCAAATTAAAAATAAAAATAAAAATTGAGAAGCCAAGAAGCCTCCCAACTGATCGGCTAAAACCGATCCGCTCCTTGTAAACTACTCGGTGGTGGTAGATTGGCAATTGAGGCCAAGCTGCCTGAAAGCGGTTTCCGATGCTCTCGGTGGAGGCAGAGCGGCAAAAAACTGTTTAAACTCTTGCCGTGGGGCTTCAAAGGGCCGCCCTACAGCTGATCAGCGGTAAAAGGCAGTGTGGCGGTAGACCAGTGCGCTCCAAAAACAAATGGGTAGACCGGTATGGCTCTGCAAGCAGTTAAAAGCCTGGTAGATCTGCTAGATCCTAAAGAATTGTTTATCACATGACCATCAAACCATGCCCACAAAATAAACCACACCCACAGAACCGGTAGTAAAAAAATGTAGACCCCACCCCTGTAGGACATGCCATAAGGATATTGTAGAAATTATTCAGAACATCTCAACATCCTTTTCCACCTAACAAGTCCAGCTTGTTGCTTCAACGGATTAGTTTGCTTCCTGTGGTGCAAAGGACAGTCATTAGTTCTTGCTGTGCAGAGGGGGGTTTTTTGGGGGGGGGGGGGGGGGAATCCGGAGAACGTAAATTTTAAAACCTGCATTGGTTGGTGTTTCATTCCTTTAATTGCGTGTCCGGCTTGACAGAGAGGTCACGTTGAGAGGTTCGATTCAAAGGGTTGCGGCTCTTAATTAAAGTCCAAGTATGCAAATGGACGCTTGCTTGCCTGCTTTCCTGCTCCAGCTGGGACCCCATGGGTTCATTATTTTTGGATTCTGCTTGAGATCAAAGGAGCCTTTCCGCTTGCTGTTGGTCTCTGTTATTCAGATCACTTGAGGCGCTGAGATTTAATTGAGTTTTCTAGACCTTGGCGCGATCCAGGTGAATTGGCTGGGTCCCAATGGGTTGAGACTCTAGAAAGAGTGCAGAGAAGAGCAACAAAGATGATTAGGGGACGGAAGGCTTAAATGTATATGAAGAACAGTTGAAGGAAATTGGGTATGTCTAGTTCTGGTGTCAGCAACCCGTGGCTCCGGAGCCGCATGTGGCTCTTTGGGCCCTCTGCTGTGGCTCCCTGTTCCATCACTGGCTGGCCCTGCCCCTCGCCTTCCCCTCCCAGTCACTCCTTGCCTGGCCTTCGAAATCCGAAAGATACAGAGAGAGGTGGGGGAGAGAGGGAGAGGGGGAGAGAGAGACAGATACACAGAGAGAGAGAGAGACAGAGGGAGATACAGAGAGAGAGAGGGAGAGGGGGAGAGAGAGAGACAGAGAGAGATACAGAGAGAGAGAGGGAGAGGGGGAGAGACAGAGACAGAGAGATACAGAGAGAGGGGGGGAGAGAGGGAGAGGGGGAGAGAGAGACAGATAAACAGAGAGAGAGAGATACAGAGAGGGGGAAGAGAGAGAGGGGGGAGATAGAGAGAGATACAGAGAGGGGGAAAGAGAGAGAGGGGGAGATCGAGAGAGAGACATACAGAGAGGGGGGAAGAGAGAGAGGGGGAGAGAGAGACAGAGAGAGATACAGAGAGAGGGGGAGAGAGAGACAGAGAGAGATACAGAGAGAGGGGGAGAGAAGGAGAGGGGGAGAGAGAGACAGATACACAGAGAGAGAGAGAGATACAGAGAGGGGGGAGAGAGGGGGGAGAAAGAGAGAGAGAGATACAGAGGGGGGAAGAGAGAGAGGGGGGAGATAGAGAGAGAGATACAGAGAGGGGGGAAGAGAGAGAGGGGGGAGATAGAGAGAGAGAGATACAGAGAGGGGGGAAGAGAGAGAGGGGGGAGATAGAAAGAGAGAGATACAGAGAGAGGGGGAGAGAGAGACAGAGAGAGATACAGAGAGAGGGGGGAGAGAAGGAGAGGGGGAGAGAGAGAGAGAGAAAGCTTTTGTGGTTCCCGGTGTTTTTTAACAACTGGCTCTCTGCTCTAATGATCAGCTGGGTAGGCGTGGCTAGGGGGGTGTCATGTGACTGGTGGAAGTGAGTGATATTGAGTTGGCCATGCCTACCCAGGTTTTGTGGCTCCCGGTGTTTTTTTTTCTGTGGGAAATGGGTCCAAATGGCTCTTTGAAGGTTTAAGGTTGCAGACCCCCTGGTCTAGTTTAATGAAAAGAAGGACTAGGGAAGACATGATAGTAGCATTCCAATATCTAAGGGGCTGAAGAAGAAGAAGGGGTCAAGCTATTCTCCAAAGCAACTGAGGGCAGGAGAGGAAGCAATGGATGGAAACTAATCAAGGAGAGAAGCAAACCTGGAATTAAGGAGAAATTTCCTGACAGTTAGAACAATTAATCAGTGGAACAATTTGCCTCCAGAAGTTGTGGATGCTCCATTCCTGGAGGTTTTTAAGAAGAGAGTGGACAACCACTTGTCTGGACTGGGGTAGGATTTCCTGCTTGGGCAGGGGTTGGACTAGAAGACCTCCAAGGTCCCTTCCAACTCTGTTGTTCGTGTCAGCATTCCAGCGCTGACATATTGAAAGGAGAGGAGAAGGTTGAACGTTTGCCTACTTAATTCCTTTGAAGATTCTGTTTCCTCGGAGATGGGAGGAGGGGGGGGGACATTCCTGTGATCTGACGGAGATGGGATGAGGAGAGTGGCTTGGAAGATAGCCAATGAGATGCAGAGAATTGGGGATCGGAAAGGGAGGGATTGGGGGGCAAAGGTCAGTGCTGACCGCGAAAGAGCCAGGGACAGATCACTGTGCTCAATAAAGAGAAAATTTCCTCAAAGATCAGCAGTTTGGAAATTCATTTATTTTGAGATAGTATCGAAACCTGACAGTTCGGTTGTTATCCTGAGTGATGAGAGTTGTAGGCTTCTTTGGGAATGAGAAGGTTCTTCATGTAAGATCTCTGCAGAGCACTAACTTGGAAAAGTCTAACCCTACACATTATATTGGTTGTCTTCTTATTTTGGTAAGGTAGAAGATCTAAATTAAGCCCAATCAAGTTAAGACGTGCCCCAAATATGTTTCTGGATTGGCTAATTCCATCATCATCATCATCATCATCATCATCATCATCATCATCATCATCATCATCATCATCATCATCATCATATCATCATCTATATATACTAAAATTCCATGGTTTGCAGCCCAGCTACATTATTTAGAGGGGGTCATACGGGGAAACTCTCTTAAATTGTACCATCTGCATTTATCTACCATTTTCACAAGAATGTGTTATGCAAAAAGTCAAGCTGATGTAACCTGTTGAGGAACAGGTATCAGGCAAGGTTTAGGATAAAAGGTAAGGACCCTCTTGATTCAAGCTTATCTCCAAGAGACCTCAGGGAGATGTCCATGTGGTTTTCTTGGCAACGATTGGGTGATGTTCAGATGACCAAAGAATGATCTTGAGGGTACTTGGATAGGAGACCATTAACAAATCCCAAACTGTAGCTAGACCAGGAAAGGAAGTCTCAGAAGAAGACCATCTCACATCTCATTGCAAGAGAACAATATGGGCAATGTCTGGGCAGCTACTAATGAAACCTGAATGGAAGGATACTTGACTTCTGTGTTTTTCATGACTAAACCATTGGAGTCTTGTTCTTTCCTCCAAAGGACCTTGAGATGTCTCAGTACATCCTGGTCTATCTTCTCCATCTTGAAATGGTTGAAATTGGCTGTAGTGACTCTTCATCGTTCATGTTTTTTTTTTCCATCCGTCAAACCTGTCAGTGCAATAACTTGACACTTCCGAACGACCATTTGAGGTACATGATATGCGCAAACATGGAAGCTGAACTTCGAATGTCTATGGAGCGTCTCAATCATATAGGTCATGGTTGTCCCCAAAGTGTTTCTTCCAAAAGGCAACTGGACTTTCTTGTTTTTTTCTTCCTCTTTGAAAACATTTCGCTTCTCATCCAAGAAGCTTCTTCAATTCCTGAAGTTCCAGAAGAAGTACCTCTCCTTTAGTACTAATACCTTATAAATTCTTAATCTATATATATATAAATGGATGTGTGTGTGTATGTTCCAGCATAACTCTGGAACGCCTTGATCAATTTCAACCAAACATGGTACACGGATGACTTACTCTCTGGAAAGAAATACTGTGTGCGGGTAAGACACCCCTAACACCCCTCAGGGTGTGTTCTGTTAAGATACAGCATACAGCCTGTTGTGCCTTAAAATGGCTTCTACTGTACAGCACAGTGGAATTGCCATGGTAATGGCTTTACCGTACTCCACAAGGGGGCTCCCTCTGGTAAGGGGGAAAATCCAACATTAGAAATTACGTTTGGTCCGGACATTTTCAACAAGGCATACATAGGAGAAAAGAACTACAACGTCCAAATGATCATGGAGCAGCTAATAAAACAACATAGTATCATGTTACTTGATGCTTTTGGGGACACAGGGAAACATTTCTAATTAATTTAATTCTCACCAAAATCAGGGCTCAGGGTGAAGTTGCTCTTCCTGTCTAATACAGGATTGGGATAAATAAATACCTGGGCAATACTTGGTTATCAGCTAGTATTTTATAAAGTATGATTACCACTTTATAAAACCTTAGTAAGAATGATGCATCCAGTTTTGGTCACTTTACCAAGATAGATAGATAGATAGATAGATAGATAGATAGATAGATAGATAGAGATAGAGATAGAGATATGGGGCTGCAGAAAAACCTTGGTTATGTAGGGAAAACCTGGCTAGAGGAAAAACATATATATATAAGATGATTAAAGGCCTGGAGAGTAAAACGTATGAAGAACGGTTGCAGGATTTGGGTTTGGCTGGTCTAGTGGGGACATGATAGCAGTCTTCCAATATTTGAGGGGCTGCCATAAAGAAGAGGGGGGGGCTCAGCTTATTTTTCAAAGCAGCAGAAGGCAAGACAAGAAACCGTAAATGGAAACTAATCAAGGAGAGAAGCAACCTGGAATTAAGGAGAAACTTCCTAACAGTGAGGACAATTAACCAGTGGAACTGCTTGCCACCAGAAGTTGTGGATGCTCCATCCCTGGAGGTCTTTAAGAAGGGACTGAACCACCTTTGTCAAATGGAATAGGGTCTCCTGCTTGAGCAGGGGGCTGGACTAGAAGACCTCCAAAGTCCCTTCCAGCTCTATTCTGATTGAAGCTTCTTGGATGAGGAGCAAAATGTTTTCAAAGGAAATAAACCAAGGAAGTCCAGTTTCCTTTTGGGGAAAAAAAAGCATCTTTTTGGAAGCTGAACTTTCTTTAGCTCCTCTGAGCTATTCTATCTCCTCCTTCCACTGTTGAATGTTAAGAGGTCTGGTTTCCTAAATATTTGGATCTTCTGGCGTCCTTGCAAAAGGCTGTTTCTGACTTATGAGATTGAATTCTTGGGTTGAGATGATACAGTTCCTCTCTTGTTCCTGCAAGGACCTTAAAGTCTGCTTTTCTTCCTTTCTCCCTCTAGCTGCTTATCCTGCAGCCTATGGTCAGATAGGCCAGGCCTTCCCACAGCCACCTCCCATGATTCCACAGCAACAGAGAGAAGGTGAGTCTTTGAGCTGCTGAAATGACCACTGCTTGGGCTTTCTGTAGAGTCAGAAACAAGGCTAAACCAACCGTCCCGTAGGAGATTGCAGGTATCCAGGTATCTGAGCAGAAGAGAAATCTTGTTAGAGGTGGCCAAAGTCAACAGTAAATCAAGGGAAGACGGTAAGTTGTTGATAAGAACCGTGGTGGTGCAGTGGTTAGAATGCAGTATTGCAGGTTAACTCTGCTCACTGGCAGCAGTTCGATCCTGACCAACTCAAAGTTGACTTGGCTTTTCATCCTTCGGAGGTTGGTAAAATGAGGACCCGGATTGTTGGGGTCAACAGGCTGACTCTGTAAACTGCTTACAGAGGGCTGTAAAAGCGATATATAAGTGTAACTGCTAGTGCGATAGATAGATAGATAGATAGATAGATAGATAGATAGATAGATAGAT
>NW_026844097.1:77500-223516 GCF_029531705.1 Pantherophis guttatus | reverse complement strand
TGGATGGATGGATGGATGGATGGATGGATGGATGGATGGATGGACGGACGGATGATAGATGGATGGGTGGGTGGATGGATGGATGATAGAGATTAGATAGATAGATAGATAGATAGATAGATAGATAGATAGATAGATAGATAGATAGATAGATAGATAGATAGATAGATAGATAGATAGATAGATAGACAGATAGATATCAGTCACTTTTTTCAGTGCCATTGTAACTTTGAACAGTCGCTAAATGAACTATTGTAAGTTGAGGACTTCCTGTAATTGAGAAAGGGATGAACTGCCATCTTCTACAACTTCCTATTCACCAAGTGTCTTGGATTATCTTCCTTCTGTATACAGCTAGTGGTGTCAAAATCCAGGAACTTTTAAAATGAGATGAAAAAGAGGGGGGAAAAAATAGGCTAAATCTTTCTGTTCTTGAACTTTATAGATTTTTTTTTATTTTTTATTTTATTTCAAATTTTTATACCGCACCTTCTCCCGAGGGACTCAGGGCGGTGTATACAGCCAGATAAAAACATACAATACAAACATTAAAAAACAATTAAAAGGATATATATTAATTTGGCCCCAATTTAAGAAAACAAACCAATTAAAAATATGTTAAAAAATATGTTAAGCCAGCCCGGCTTGCTGAAAAAAGAAAGTTTTAAGGGCACGGCAGAAGGCACCGAGGTCTTGGATTCTCCTTATCTCTGGGGGCAGCTGATTCCAGAGGGTAGATGTATGTACACCTTGAGAGGATTTCTGACTTACAATAGAGACAGTGATACGTTCAAAAATACGGGTGCCTTATTTTTCAAGAGGGTTGTTAATGCATAATTCAAGGACAACAAGCTGAAGGGAGCAAAGTTCAAAGGTTCCTCTGCTTATTTGATCCACTTTTATCCAAAATGTGTACTTTTTTTCCTACGGTGGAAATTTTCCCCGACCTTCTTTTATCCTTGAGAAGTTTAGAGCCCACCGCTCTTAGCCTCCTCCGGCAATGCTTCTCAAAGTGGATCACGTCGGCTTGAGAAGAAGTCACCGGATTGAGGCTTCCTTGGGGCTTTGACCCCTTGGTTAGAGAACCCTTTTTAATATTCGTTTTTTTTTTTTTAATTTCTCTTCTTTTTCACCTTATGGATGCCCCTGCTGGGCTAACCAGCTTTGGACTGTAATTTAATTTTCCTTAGAACCTAGTAAGAAAATTAATCTAATCCACGAAAGCTTGCATTTTCTCAGGTATCTTCCTTCATACCTCCACTCTTAATATCTCTATCTGTCTGACTGTCAGACAGATTATCTGATTATCTGTCCATCCATCCATCTATCCATCCATCCGTCTGTCCGTCCACCCATTCCATCTGTATCATCTATCTATCTATCTATCTACCTACCTACCTACCTACCTACCTATCTATCTATCTATCTATTTATCTATCTATCACTTATCTATCTATTACCTATCTATATCTATCTATCTATCTATCTATCTATCTATCTATCTATCTATCTATCTATCTACCTATCACTTATCTATCTATCACCTATCTATCTATCTATCTATCTATCTATCTATCACTTATCTATCTATCAGCTATCTATCTATATCTATCTATCTATCACTTATCTATCTATCAGCTATCTATATCTATCTATCTGTCTATCTATCTATCTATCTATCTATCTATCTATCTACCTATCACTTATCTATCTATCTATCTATCTATCTATCTATCTATCATTTATCTATCTATCACCTATCTATATCTATCTATCTATCTATCTATCTATCTATCTATATCTATCTATCACCTATCTATATCTATCTATCTATCTATCTCTCTCTCTCTCTCTCTCTCTCTCTCTCTCTCTCTCTCTCTCTCTATCTATCTATCTATCTATCTATCTAATCTGTTTGTCTAATCTACCCATCCATATTCATCTATATCTATCTATATACTGTGTGTATATACTATATGTGTATGTATATATATCTATATATAAATCCAATCGTCTATCAATCATTCCATCTATCTATCTGAATCACCTTGAGGTAATAAGGATAGCAAATAAATTTAAAAATCTAATAAACAAATAAACAAATATCATCTTACCCATCCATTATCTATCTATCTATCTATCTATCTATCTATCTATCTATCTATCTATCTATCTATCTATCTATCATCTATCTATCTTTCATCTCTATTAGCTATCATTTATATCTCTATCTCTATTTATCTCTCTATCTCTCTATCATCTATCCTATTTATCATCTTTCTATCATCTATCTATATCTACCATATCTAATCTATTTATCTGTCTACCTACTTACCTTCCTACATACTTACCTACCTACCTACCTACAATATATCTGCCAAATTTCCTTTCACGAAATGTGGGCTGAGTCTCAGGCAATCTGAACATCCCCAGTTCTCTTGAAGCTGGGTAAATGTCAATGCCAGGACTTAAAGGAAGAAAATGTCATAAGGGTGTCAGGGTCCCAACGAAAGAAGACTCCAAGGCTTGAAGTTCCTCAAAGTTCCATTTTATTAGAGATGTCATATTGGCACATCTGGGAAAACCAGAATCTGAAAGCTTCCAGGTTTTCCTCACCCAAAGGAAGTCCAAGTCCCTGCCCCAACACCCACAAGTCCATCACATGGTCCAATCAAAGCACTATCCCAACTGGAGATGCCTCCCAGTCACACCACTCCGGGTGCATAGCAGGATGTCCTTGACTCTCAAATAAAAGAATGTTATTATGACTATACATCACCTATGCTCCATACAATCCCCCCTTCCAGTTTCCCACAGTAGGAAATGTGGCAGGTCTGAAGGCCCAAATGTAAAAGTTGGCTTCCAGGTCTGACAAAGGGTGAACTTCATTGCCTACTCTGGTCTCCTGCAAAGGTTCTCTTTCCATTATATTCCTCCTCCCTCCACCTTCCATCCTTCCAGCCACCCCGAGCATCTCTGCTTGGACCCCACAAGAATTCTTAACACTTACCATACCTTCGTTGCCTAACTTCTCACATGCAATTCTCAAAGCCTGGCAAAGGAGTACTTGGAAGGAACTCAAGATTCATATACAGGTTAACAGAGTTGGAAGGGACCTTGTAGGTCATCTAGTCCAATCCCCCATCCAAGAAGACCCTACACCATTTTTGACAGATGGCAGTCCAGTCTCTTCTTGAAAGCTTCCAATGACAAAGCTCCTACAATTTCTGAAGGCAACTTCTGTTCCATGGATTGATTGTTCTCAGTCAGAAAATTCCTCCTTATTTCTAGGTTGAAACTCTCCTTGATCAGTTTCCATCCATTATTCCTTGTCTGGCCTTCAGGTGCTTTGGAGAATAGCTTGATCCCCTCCTCTCTGGGGCAGCCCCTCAAATATTGGAAGACGGCTATCATGTCTCCCTTGGTCCTTCTCTTCACTAGACTAGCCAGGCCCAGTTCCTGCAACCGTTCATCATATGTTTTAGTCTCCAATCCCCTCATCATCCTGGTTGCTCTTCTCTGCACTTTTTCTAGAATCTCAACATCTTTTTTATAGTGTGGTGACCAAAACTGGATGCAGTACTCTAGGTGTAGTCTTACTAAGTCTTTATAGGGTGATATAAGTACCTCACTTGATCTTGATTGAATCCCTCTGTTAATGCAATTTAGGATTGCATTGGCTTTTTTGGTTGCCGCCACATACTGCTGGCTCATATTTAACTGGTTGTCCACTAAGACTCCAAGATCCCTCTCACAGTCACTGCTATTAAGCCTGGTTTCTCCGAATCTATATGCGTACTTCTGGTTTTTCTTGCCTAAGTGTAAGACTTTACTTTTCTCTACATTGAATTTCATTTTGTATATTCAACCTGAAGATGAACTCATCAAATGGGCTGGTCCTTGCAGAAGACACTAATCAATCAAAGATATCATCGATCAGCTTCGTATGGTGAAGAATAGGTCAGAATAACTCTGTTATTCTGAATATAGTCAGCTTCTGTTAATAAGTTAATGTGGTCTTCTTAATCTGGAGACACCTATTGTCATTTGAACTCCCACGTTCTTCTCACTGGAACATCTGTGGATGGATTTTTTCCCCCTATCTTCTATTATTATTATTATTATTTTGTCCATTGCAATCAATACTTGAGTAAATGGACGCGTATGGAGAAAACCACAAATACTGAAATAGTTCAGCTGATGAGTTTTTCAGCCTCGTATGAAAAGTATTGATTTATCTGGATGTGTTGAGCACTGAATGATATTTTCGATTCACCGAGAAGAAGAGAAAACAGGATGGCACTGGATTCTTCACCAGGGATTTCTTTGGGTATTAATCTCCAAAAAAAAACCCGCCATGAAAGTATTTTTACACAATTCCTCTGAAGTTTATGAAAGGATACGAACTCTGTGAGAAAAATTGGTATAAAGAGAATTTCTTAGTACATTTCTTCTCTAGGACTTTTTCTTTTTTACCTCAGAATTACCTCAGAAATACCTCAGTATTTTTTTTAGAGAAATGAACTCATTTTCAACTGTTCCTTTTGCCAACTTGCTGATATTCTTTCTTTATAAGTGGACGATAAATGCAGAAAGAAAGGGAATAATTCTGAAGAATTAACAGAGGTTGCATTATATGAGAAATACAAAAGCCAGGTTCCCAGCTCAATAAATAAAATTGGTGCTGAATAATGCTCCCATTATTATAATCCCATTGACGCACATATATTTTGTTAATTCTATCTACGTTTTCTCCAACTGACATCGATTAAGTCATATCCAGCAAAGGTGTAGACCAGAAGATGACAACTTGCTTTATGAAGGATCCAGAAATTTTCCCTAGTACTTTGTGGACTATCAGTTATGTCTAATTTTTTTTCCCCTTTAAATAACACTCGCAACTTGATGCTATGTCTGATCTTGTGGTTGATTGTCCATCCACAGAATCTACTTATTCCTCACTGACCGACCTTCCTCCATGGTCATGGAAGATGCTATAATCCCAGAATACTATATATTGCCCAATGTATGTTTGATTTCCATTCAAAACTTGGCATCGTCTTCTAACAGCTGCTCAAATCCAAAAACCAAAAACAATTTGGTCATAACCAGAAAGATGTAGACTAGATATTTAACAGAATAGATTTAACAGAATTACAGAATAACAGAGTTGGAACGGACTTTGGAGATCTTCTAACCCAACTCCCTGCTCAAGCAGGAGACCCTATATACCAGAGGTCTCCAACCTTGACAACCTTAAGACTTGTGGACTTCAACTCCCAGAATTTATTTATTTTTATTTTATTTTATTAAATTTCTATACCGCCCTTCTCCTGAAGGACTCAGGGCGGTGAACAGCCACAAGATAAAACACATAAATACAAAAAATTTAAAATAAATTAAAAACGAATTAAATAATTTGGCTGAATTTAAAATACCCTATAATTTAAAACAAATTAAAATTTACATTTAAAAAGGGGAGAAGATTTAGGCCAGGCCAGCTTGATGAAATAGGAAAGTCTTAAGCGCGTGATGGAAGGTGCGCAGATCCGGGATCCTCCGTATCTCCGGGGGGAGCTCGTTCCAGATAGTAGGTGCCCCCACAGAGAAGGCTCTCTCCCTAGGGGCCGCCAGTCGACATTGTTTGGCCGACGGCACCCGGAGGAGTCCCTCTCTATGGGAGCGTACTGGCCGGTGGGAGGCTATCGGTGGTAGCAGGCGGTCCCGTTGATAATGCTCTCAACAAAGCTGGCTGTGGAATTCTGGGAGTTGAAGTCCACAAGTCTTAAAGTTGTCAAGGATGGAGACCTCTGCTACATACTACCATCCGGTCAAATGGCTGTCAAGACTCTTCTTCAAAAACCTCCAGTGATGGAGCAGCCACAACTTCTGGAGGCAAGTTGTTCCACTGATGAATTGTCCTCACTGTCAGGAAATTTATCCTTACTTCTAGGTTGCTTCTCTCCTTGATTAGTTTCTATCCATTGCTTCTTGTTTTGCCTTCTGGTGCTTTGAAGAATAGGTTGACCTTCCCTCTTCTTTGTGACAGTCCTTGGAAGATGGCTAACACATCACCCGTAGTCCTTCTCTTCATTAGTCTAGGCATTCGCCATTCCTGCAACTGTCCTTTATATGTTTTAGCCTCCAGTCCCTTAATCATCTCTGTTAGTCTTCTCTGGACTCTTTCTCGAGTCTCAACATCTTTTTTTATATCATGGTGATCAAGACTTCATCTTGGTGATGATACCAAGTTGACTACTTAATGTCAGAAGTCACCAGGAGATTCCTCCACTGTGACTCCAGAAAATTCTGACACCTTGCTTTTGTGGAATTAGGCAATGAATGTTCCCTGTGGCATGTTGGTGATCTCATTTGGACCATAATGGCTGTTGAAGAACAAGATATAGTTCTTGTTCAACCTGAAGTATTGAATGGATCCAACCATCGTCTACTTGTTCCTTTCAGTGGCCCAATTATGGACCTATCTATCAAGAGAAATTTCCTGGCAGTGAGAACAATTAATCAGTCTTGCCTCCAGAAGTTGTGGGTGCTCCATCATTGGAGGTTTTTTTAAAGAAGAGATTGGACAATAATTTGTCTGGAGTGGTTTATGGCAAGGGTGTCAAATTGGATTTCTTTGAGGGCCGGATCAGCATTGTAGTTCTCCTCCACAGGCCGGCGGGGTGGGAGATGGCCTTCCTGCAGCACCCTGCTGGCCAAAATGGGGCGTGGGGGGTGCTGCGTGTGACCCCCTCTGCCCCGTTTTTGGCCTAAACAGCCTACTGGAGCAAGGCCTCCGCACAGCCCAATTTTGGCTGGCAGACTGCTGGAGGCCAGGGAGGTCAAAAACAGGCCATGCGGGGCCCTTGTGGGGCCTCCACGCAGCCCATTTTTGGCCGGCAGAGTGCTGCAGGAGGCTGTGGAGGCTGAAAATGGGCCGTGGACTGGTCCTTTGATATTTCCAGGCCGGACCCACAGGCCAGATTAAAGCACCCCGTTGTTCTGCCCCAGCTACGGACCCCAAAGAACACAGCACACATAAAGTTTGTACAAAGCTTAATTTACTAAAATAACTCAGTCTTTTTCAGAACAAAGGCTGTTAATAAACTTTCTTAACAGCCTACAAGAAACCAAAGATAAAGTAATCACAATCTTACTAAGGTTGGCAGAAAGCCCAGAAGCAATTTGCAGAGAATCCAGACGTGAAGGAGAGCGAACTAAAGTTGTTCCCTACAAATTGCTTCAGTCAGCGTTCCTCCTTAAATAGGCTGAGGGAGTGGCCAATTAGCCCCAAGCCTTACTCTCGAGGAGACCTCCTCCTGAGGAGCCACTCCTGCCTTTTGGCAGCTCTGTGCGCCCGTGCATCGAGAAGAGGCTCCTCCTCTTCGTCCTCTTCACTTATGGGAGCTTCTGGAGGTTCTGAAGGCCCTGGCTGAATCCCCGCCTCTGGCACCACATCTTCTCCAGCCTCCTCACTGTCTGACTCGAGTGCCAGCTGCACAGGCTGCTGGCGCAGCACCACACCAGCCTCCTCGCCAGAAGACCATCAAGGTCCCTTCCAACTCTGTTTCTCTGTTATTGTATTCTGTTACATTAATTAAGTAGACCGTTTGGGAGGGGAGAACATAACTTGGATTCTGAGAGGTGCAATTTCATCAAGCACAGCCTTGTACCCCCCTCAGAAGATCTTCACGTGCTCTCCACATGGTAAGCACCAGGGGAAAATTTGCGTTCGGCAAGTCTTCATCCAGGATTCCCTTTTCTATTAATCTGAAACGGAAACGCAGCGTGAGAACAGGACTTTCAATCACGCCGGAGACTCGGGAATTTTAATGAGCTTTAAATGGGCATCTGTCAGAATCCTGACTTGGCGGAACTGACCTGCCAGCCAAGGGATGAGTAACGACCCATAAAAAGTGGGGGGGGGGACGGAAAAGCCCCTTTGTGAATGCCTCTTTCTTAGAGGAAAGGAAAAGTTGTAATTTGCAGTGTTATGACATTATAATTATGCCCCCATGAAAAGCGAGAGCATTAAAAAACAGACTCGTCTAGATAGGCGGGAGTTGTTGTTCCTTCTTCTCCCCACTGGAGGTGTGTGTGTGTGTGTGTGTGTGTGTGTGTGTGGGAGAGAGAGAGAGAGAGCACACACCAAAAGATGGCAGTAGTGTCCATGTCATCAAAGACCCATCTCTTAATTATCCGCATCAAAATACAGAATAACAGAACTGGAAGGGACCTTGAAGGTCTTCTAGTCCAACCCTCTGCACAAGCCAGGGACCTTATATCATTCCAGACAAATGGTTGTCCAATCTCTTCTTGGAAACCTCCAGTGATGGAGCACCCACAACGTCTGGTGGCATGCTGTTCCAGTGGCTAATTGTCCTCACTGTCAGGAAATTTCTCCTTAGTTCTAGGTTGCTTCTCTCCTTGACTAGTTTCCATCCGTTGCTTCTTCTCCTGCCTTCTGGTGCTTATCCTGAAGTCTCCTCTCAAATCCCAAGTACAAGAAAGTAGAAATTCCTGAACCTCTGCTATACTAGCGCGACATGACAACTTTCAAAGAAGTCCTTGGAGATGAGATGCTGGATTTTTTTTTTCTGACATTCCTAAAAAAGAGAGAAGATAAATCCCCCTTTTTTTTTTATTAAATTGCCCATGCGTTGGTATTTAGAGAGGGTTTTTTCCCCCCTATTCTCAATAAAACCCTTTACCAGGAAATACACAAAGGGGACTTTTAAAGAAGAAATTAGAAGATTTCTCCTTCTCTTCCTTCTTCTTCTTTCCTTCTTCTCCTCCCTTTCTTTCTCCTCATCATTCTTCTTTCTTTCTTTCTTTCTTTCTTTCTTTCTTTCTTTCTTCTCCTTCTCCTTCTCCTCCTCCTTGTTCCTCTTGCACCCTATGACTATCATTAAGTGTTGTACCTTATGATTCTTGGCGAATGTATCTTTTCTTTTATGTACACTGAGAGCATATGCACCAAAGACAAATTCCTTGTGTGTCCAATCACACTTGGCCGATAAAGAATTCTATTCTATTCTATTCCTTCTTCTTCTTCTTTTTCCTCCTCCTCCTTCTCCTCCTCCTTCTTTTCATCTTGTTCTCCTTCTCCTCCTCCTCCTCCTCTTCTCCTCCTCCTCCTCCTTTTCTTCTCCTCTTCCTCCTCTTCCTCCTCCTCTCTGCAAACCCTCTCCCTTCTCCTCCTCCTCCTCCTCCTCCTCCTCCTTCTCCTCCTTTTCTTCTGCTTCTCCTCCTCCTCCTTTTCTTCTGCTTCTCCTCCTCCTCCTTTTCTTCTGCTTCTCCTCCTCCTCTTCCTCCTCCTCTCTGCAAACCTCCTCCCTTCTCCTTCTCCTCCTCCTCCTCTTCCTCCTTCTCCTTCTTTTCATCTTGTTCTCCTCCTCCTCTTCTTCTCCTCCTCCTCCTTTTCTTCTCCTCCTCCTCCTCCTCCTCTTCCTCTTTCTCCTTTTCATCTTGTTCTCCTCCTCCTCCTCTTCCTCCTCCTCTCTGCAAACCTCCTCCCTTCTCCTTCTCCTCCTCCTCCTCCTCTTCCTCCTCCTCCTCCTTTTCTTCTGCTTCTTCTCCTCCTCCTCCTCTTCCTCCTCCTCTCTGCAAACCCTCTCTCTTCTCCTTCTCCTCCTCCTTCTCCTCCTTTTCTTCTGCTTCTTCTCCTCCTCCTCTCTGCAAACCTCCTCCCTTCTCCTTCTTCTCCTCCTCCTCCTCTTCATCCTTCTCCTTCTTTTCATCTTGTTCTCCTCCTCCTCTTGTTCTCCTCCTCCTCCTCCTCCTTTTATTCTGCTTCTTCTTCTATTGCTTCTTCACAGGAAGGATATACTGTAATATAGCCCCTAAGGTTTCTGAGATTACCCTCAGGGTAACTTCAGTGGAGTTGAAGTTATGTGATCAACCCTCAGGGATAACTTCAGCGGAACCCAGCATAGCTCTTCTTGTGCCCCTCTACAGACAGAAAAAAGAAACCCAATAATTCCGGGTTTCTCACAAGTTTCCGCCTCGTGGGTTAAAAAGTGAGATGTATAATTTTATGCCTATTGAGAAGCCTTCCCAACCCATCACTAACTGGCTTGTGTTAGGTGCCAGAATCTGATCTGATCTCCTAGAGACCATCTTAACAACGTGACCAAGAAGAAGGTTTTACCTCTTTATTTTATGCCTCAAGATGATTCCTGTTTTCATTTCTCAGATACTTGGGGTTATAGAAGACAATGAGTAAGTTGTGGTAGTAGAACCAGGGGTGGTATTAACTTAGGATCGCTACCGGTTTGCAAATGTGAGCGATTGCCACCTCCGCGCAAGCAGAGAGCATCAAAAACGGGACGTGATAACGTCTGGGCGGGTGGGCGGAGCCCAGTGGTGAAATCCAATTTTTTTTACTACCGGTTCTGTGGGCGTGGTGTGGCTTGGTGGGCGTGGTGTGGCTTGGTGGACGTGGCTTGGTGGGCGTGGTGGGGGAAGGATACTGCAAAATCTCCATTCCCAGCCCACTGGGAATAGCAGCCTTTGGTGGTATTTGCCGGTTCTCAGAACTGCTCAAAATTTCCGCTACCGGTTCTCCAGAACTTGTGAGAACCTGCTGAATTTCATTCCCTGCAGAGCCTCCCACAGCCGCCGCTACAGGTTTGCCTGAACCGGATAGAACCGGCTGAATACCATCACTGAGTGGACCCATGTTTTGTCCCAGCTGGGACCTCCTCACTTTCTGGCATCTTACCTCCCTCTCTCCCTTCTCTCTCTCTCTCTTTCTCTCTCCTTCCCTCTCTCCCTCCCTCCCTCTTTCTCTGTCCTCCTCCACCTTCCCCCTAGGACCAGAGGGCTGCAACCTGTTTATCTACCATCTGCCCCAGGAGTTTGGGGACGCAGAGCTGATGCAGATGTTCCTGCCATTCGGTAATGTCATCTCCTCGAAAGTGTTTGTGGATCGGGCGACAAACCAAAGTAAATGCTTTGGTGGGTAAAGATAACAAAACAATTAGTTTCATCCAGGAAAGGAACTTTCTCTGATCTACTTTGACTATTATTATTATTATTATTATTATTATTATTATTATTATTATTATTTATTATTAATTTGATTTCCTTCCGACTGCTATTTTTATTATTTATTTATTTTTCCGTGTTTTTTTTTTTTTTTTTTTTTTTTGCAAATTTATATTCAGCTGACTTTTCCCTCCCCTCTCACTTTACCTTTGTTGATCAACTCTGTCCTTCCTTCCCTCCAGGACCTTTCCTGTAACTTCTCCACTTCCTTCCTTCTTACTGTCTAACCGACTCAAATCCTGTGTCTCCTGCTACACAAGGGAATATGTGGGGCCGCACACCCCAAAACCCTGGCTGCAGAGAATGGGGAAGCCCCATACACTGGGGGTGGGGGGGCTTCTAGGACAATTCTCCATGGCCAGCTCATCACAGCCAACTCATTGCGGGTCAATTCAACGCTGTATTAATCTATTCATTCCATTAGTTGTGTCATCGGTGACCACATTTTGGTCAAAATGATCATCGCTCTTGTATTTCTGGATTGACCTATTTTAATTTATTATTTGCCAGGCTTCCGTTTGAAATTAATTTAAACTTTCGTACAGTATTTGTTGACTTGTCCCTGAGTGAATTGGCTGCGTTGAGTCGGCCATAATGAGTTGGCCGCGGTGTGTTGGCCATGGCAAGTTGTCTCATTCTGCACTGGGAGAAGGGACAGGGAAAGGAGCCATGGAGGAGAGAGGTTGGTCAGGGTGATGGATGGAGAGGGACATGTGGAATGCCAAAGCAGAGAAGGAGGGATGGGAAGAAGGGAAGGGACGGAGGAGAGATGAAAGTGAATTCAACGGTGAAGTTGATCATCAGCAGGATTCAATCTGCTTTGGCCAAAGACAGAAGGGTTGGAGATCCTCAGTCATCCAGGCCATGGTTGTCCCAAAGGTGCTTCGTCAAAAGGCAACTAGACTTTCTTGGTTTCGCTTGAAGGTGTTTCGCTTCTCATCTAAGAAGCTTTTTCTGCTCAGAAACATCTTCAAGCAAAACCAAGGAAGTCCAGTTGCCTTTTGGAAAAGCACCGTTGGGGCCCTGAAGGGTTGGGTTTCAGGATGCATGTGGGAACATCGATGTTTGAACTCTTGGTAGGTGGTCCCCATCCTCGCTCCTCTTTCCTCTTGTGCTGCTGCTAATTGTTTTGGATGCCATGTTGTTGGATGGGTTGGTGGGTACCACTTTGAACACCTTGCCTTCATCTCCTGCCATCAATTCACTCCCCTCATGAGCTGCCCGCTATCTGCTCACCTGCATTGGTTCCAAAGCTTCCCTCACCTGCCCAACCCTTGTCTTCCTGCAACAGCCAGGTGGGACCTCAAAAATTGAGGTTCAGGAGAAACTTTTTTTTGCTTTTTCAATCTTCTCCAGATCCAGCTCAAAGCCAGCTTTGGGGCAATTTCTCCCCTTCATGTCTGAATCCTGATGGGTTGCAGCTTGAAAAGTGGGTTGATCCACCACTGTGGTTTGGGGGGAGAAGAAATAACAGATTGTACCAGCTGAAGGCGGGGGGGTACAGAGGCCAAAAACATGGGGATAGAGGCGGAAGTCAACGTTCTTCAACATGGGCAACTTGAGTCCCAAATTCGACATTTGGGTGAACAGCACCCAGGGGTGCCTGTAGGGCGGTGCCAAGGCAGGTGTCCACCCCTGTCTAGCCACATGAAAAATGGAGACCTTGGCCAGGAGGCCTATGGAAGCAAAGATGAAATGTCAACATGGAAACGCAGACAATCCCAAGCTTTGTCCATGAACAATACCTAAGAGAAGATTCTGGTGTGATGGGAACAGAAAGCTTTGGGGTGCGCATGCATAGGTTTCTGTGGGTCGTAATTGGGTTCTTGGTGATTGATTTTGAACTGGCCGGACAGGACATAAAGAATAATGGTGATATGAGGTCTTGTGAGAGGGGAATACGGGTCAGAAAGCTAATGGTAATCCTTGATTTATGACCACAGTCGAGCACAAAATTTATGTCGCTAAGCGAGATAGTTGTTTAGTGCGCTTCGCCCCATTTTATGGCCTTTCTTGCCAGAGTTATTAAGCAAATCACTGTAGGGGTTAAATTAGTGACATGGTTGTTGAGTGAATCTGGCTTTCCCCTGGACGTGGCTTGCCGGAAGGTCACTGCGACGGTCATAAATATGAGTCAGTTGCCAAGCATCTGCTCACATGGCCATGGGGATGCTGCAACGGTTTTAAGTGTGAAAACAGTCATAAATCACTTTTTGAGCTGTTGTAAATTGAGGGTTACCTGGAGGATTTGGGGCTGTTCTGCCCCAGCTACGGACCCCAAAGAACGCAGCACACACAAAGTCCATTCAAACCTTAGTTTACCTGAATAAACCAGTCTTTTACAACAAGGACTGTTAATTAACTGCATTAACAGCCACCAAGAATTCAAAGAATAATAACTGAAAGCTTACTGTGGTTGGCAGAATGCCTAGAAGCAATTTGCAGGAAGCTGATAAGATAAGCAAGACAAGACACGAAGGTATGTGAACGAAGTTGTTCCCTGTAAATTGCTTCAGTTGGTGTTCCTCCTTAAATAGGCTAAGGGAGTGGCCAATTAGCCCCAAGCCTTACTCTCGAGGAGACCTCCTCCTGAGGAGCCACTCCTGCCTTTTGGCCGCTCTGCGCGCCCGTGCATTGAGAAGAGGCTCCTCCTCTTCGTCCTCTTCACTTATGGGAGCTTCTGGAGGTTCTGAAGGCCCTGGCTGAATCCCCGCCTCTGGTACCACATCTTCTCCAGACTCCTCATTGTCTGACTCGAGTGCCAGCACCACACCAGTCTCCTCGCTGTCTGAATCAGCTACTAGCTGCACAGGCCGCGTACGGGCCACAACAGGGGCTGGAGTAAACCCCAGAACTGAAGGTTATTCCACCGGTTCCTCGTGTGAACTTCTTTCCAGAGAAATTCTAGCCAAGGTAGTGTTTTCATTATCATAAATAACAGGATGGCCAATTTGCGACTAAGAGCAAAAACCCCAGCATGTAAAGAGAAAAAAGTACGTTATATTGGATAACATAATAACAAGGCACATCAGAGCTGAAGGAGAAGCTTCTTGGATGAGAAGCGAAACATCTTCAAAAGAAAAAGAAAGAAGAAAGTCCAGTTGCCTCCTGAAAAAGCACCTTTGGGACAACCATGACCAGAAGGACTGAGAATCTCTACAGACTTTTAGCTATACAATTTGGGATGGACACCCTTGGAACGGTGTGGGAGAAGGAATGGATTTCCAGAGGGAATAATTGCAGACTACAGGAATCATTTGCACCACTCAGGTGACCCTGAGGACACAGGTACACCTCCAAGTGGCCTCAACGCCTCTCTTAAAAGGATGCAAATGACCAGCTGTCTGCAAGGAGTATAAATCCTTCCATTCCCCACCATCCAGTCAGAGCTGAAGAAGCTTCTTGGATGAGAAGCGAAACATCTTCAAAGAAAAACCAGAGAGCCCAGTTGCCTCTTGAAAAAAAGCACTTTTGGAAGAAGGAATATTGCCTTTAAGAAACTGAATGTTCAGCTTTAGTTGCAGAACAATACGGAGGGCCTAGGAGCTCCCGTGTATTGCTAATCATGTATGACTTTCTGATGATGGCCCCTTAGCAAAGAAACACCTATGGAGAATCGTGTGTTGGTCATCACCCTGAGCGATCACGATTCTTCCCATGGGAAGTTTTTGTTACTAAGTGAAATGTCCCAGCTATGCCCAGTTGCATCAGACCCACAGTTCAATCCAATGGGAGAAATTGTTATTTGTTAATCCTAGTAATATTGGGAGGGGGGAGGAAGGAAGGGAGAGAGGAGTGGGGGTAGAGAGGGAAAGAAAGAAAGAAAGAGAGTGAGAGAAAGAGAGAGAAAGGAAGAAAGGAAGGAAGGAAGGAAGGAAGGAAGGAAGGAAGGAAGGGAAGGGAAGGAAAGGAAAGGAAAGGAAAGAAGGTAAGGAAAGGAAGGAAGGAAGGAAGGAAGGAAGGAGAGAGAAAGAGAAAGAGAAAGAGAAAGAGAAAGAGAAAGAGAAAGAGAAAGAGAAAGAGAAAGAAAGAAATGTCAATGGGGAAGCCAGAAGGAAATCGGAAGGAAGGAAAGGCATGGAGGGAGGGAGGGAGGAAGGGAGGGAGGGAGGGAGAAAGGGAGGGAGGGAGGGAGGGAGGGAGGAAGGAAGGAAAATGGAAGGAAGGAAAGGGAGGGAGGGAGGCAGGAAGGAAGGAAGGAAAATGGAAGGAAGGAAAGGGAGGAGGGAGGGAGGAAAGGAAGGAAGAAAAGGGAGGGAGGGAGGGGGAGGGAAGGAAGGAAGGAAGGAAGGAAGGAAGGAAGGAAGGAAGGAAGGAAGGAAGGAAGGAAGGAATTATCCACAACACTATTCATTGCAGCAATTAAATTATTCATTTCTAATGTCTGTGACATTATCCTAGTCAGTTGAGGCGTTTGTCCCTTGTCCATCTCATTTTGCTCGATCTTATTTTGTTCCTAGCAGGATGAGACAGATCCCCACTAAAGGGAGAGACAGAAATAGAAAAACAGGACGCATCACACTCCCTTTCTCCACCCCCAGTCCACAATTAGGGGAGGGGGAGTCAGCCCAGAGCAGCAGCAGGGAAGGGGGAGGGGAGAGAGAGCCAGAGAAGTATTAGGGTCTCGCGCACCGCTATTCATTTTGCAAACTATAATTAATTTGATGTTTAGATTAATATCTGATGCACTCTCAAAGGTGCATACAAAGCATTTTTACTTTATTATAATGTTGATTGCTTATTGGGGAGATAAATTTCATTGTCAAGGAATCCCCCGACTTAACAAAACTTTTAGTCTTAGCTAGCATGTCTGCAACAAAGAGCAGAGGTTGGTGCTTTCGCCACTCCACGCTTGGGCCTGACGATCCCAGCCAGGAAAGGGCACTTAGGACGGGCAGGGACCTGGCTTTATTGGGTGGCCAATTGGATGGATGATAGATAGATAGATAGATAGATAGATAGATAGATAGATAGATAGATAGATGATAGGTAAAGTAGGTAGGTACTGTAGGTAGATAGCTGGAAAGAGAGAGATAGATAGATAGATAGATAGATAGATAGATAGATAGATAGAAGATAGATAGATAGATAGACAGACAGACAGACAGACAGACAGACAGACAGACAGACAATGGAAAGATGGATGGATAGATGATGGATGGATGGATGGATGGATGGATGGATGGATGGATGGATAGACAGACAGACAGACAGATGGAGGACAGACAGATGATGGATGGATGGATGGATAGATGGATGGATGATAGATGATAGAGAGACAGACAGACATACACAAAGACAGACAGATATGGATGGATGGATGGATGGATGGATGGATGGATGGATGGATGGACGGATGGACAGACGGAGGGAGGGAGGGACAGACAGACAGACAGGAGAGAGAAAAAGAGATGGAGAGAATGTACGTCTGTGTATCTGTGTGTGTATGTATACATAGACACTTATGCATATGCTACTAAAAAGGTTTCCTATTTGTCTGCATGGAACCTTTAACTGGGCAAAACAGTGTCTCATTGGATAAGAGTTTTTGAACCAGGGTAGGTCAAACAGGTTAACTTACAGAAAATATCCAAACTGTATAAAACATCTTATGGCTAAACAAAATTATTGCACAACGTTTGACGACCTCAGACAAAATGTGGTCCAGTTCTGAAGGTTGACCGAGTCATTCGGCTTAACACGAGCTCCTTCTGAGGCTGGTGCAAATCTGAAGATCTCTCTGAATTTTTAAGAATTTTTTTCCTACGTTAGAAGCTCTGCCATTGTTGAAGGTACCGTGTTTCCCCGAAAATATGACCCTGTCTTGTATTTCTTTGAACCCCGAAAGAAGCGCTTGGCCTTATTTTCGGGGAGGTCTTATTATTTTGGGGCGCGTGGAGCAAGATGGGACTCCTCTTGCCGTCTTACCTGATTTCCAGCTCTGTCTCCCTAACCCAAACCAGAGGAAATGGCAGGGACCAGCTGGGTATGCATTTAAATATTTTTGGGGAGGGCTTATTGGGGGGGGCTTATTTTAGCGCATGTGCTCAAAAGCCCGATTGGGCTTATTATCGGGGGATGTCTTATTTTAGGGGAAACAGGGTAGATGAAATCCTCGACTTACCACAGTTTGTTTAGTGACCGCTCGAAGTTAATTGGCACTGAAAAACGGGACTTAGGACCGTTGCCGCATCCCCAGGGTGACGTCATCAAAATTCGGACGCTTGGCAACTGGCATGTAGTTATGATGGTTGCCGTGTCCCAGAGTCATGTTTTGCGACCTTCTGACGAGCAAAGTCAATGGGGTAGCCAGATTCACTTAACAACGATGTGACTAACTTAATAATGGCAGTGATTCCCTTAACAATTGTGACCAGAAAAGTCGTAAAACGGGGCAAAACTCACCGAATGAATGTCTCGGCTAGCAACAGGAAGTTTGGGCTCCATTGCTGGTCGTAAGTCGAGGAATTCCTGCCTTGAGGAATCCGGTGAGGATATCTTTCTGGAATGGGTCACCTGTTCTCTAGTGTATGTGCATTTATACAGACGTTTACATGTGCAAACACACGGACGGATGGATGGACACCTCCGTTGTAAGTGGCTTCGTCTTTTAGAATGAATTCTAAAATGAGACGTTTTAATTCATCCTCCGAGCCAAATGAGGTTTGGATGAAGCACAATAGGAAGAGCATTGGAGCATTTGAACTTTGGTGGGGGAGAAGATTCTGGGGAAGGTAGAGGAGGGAACTAGAGGGACAGCCATACTGGACTTAATACTTACAAACAGAGAAGAAGTGATAGAGGGAGTTGAATCTGCAGGAACCTTGGGTGAGAGTGACCATGTCATACTAGAATTCAACATAACGCAAACTCAAGCAGTAGAACAAAATGATACCAGAGTCTTAGTTTTTAAAAGAGCTGATTTTAATAAACTCAGAGAGAACTTGGGAAAGTTTCCTTGGATGAAAATCCTAAAGGGGAAAACAACTCAAGAATCTTGAGAAACTCTGAAAAATACGATCATAAAAGCCCAGACTAGCTCAATACCTCTGAGAAAGAAAAACAAGAAATCCAAGAAGAAATCAGTACAGCTACACAAAGATCTCTCTGACATATTAAAAGACAAAAAGGACAAGTACAAAAAATGGAAAGAGGGACACATAACTAAGGATATCAGCAGACAGCCAGAATCTGCAAAGACGAAGTCAAGAAAGCAAAGGCTCAGAATGAACAAAGAATTGCAACGAAAGTCAAAGATAACCCAAAAAAAAGTTTCTTCCAACATATAAATAACAAGAAAAAAATCAAGGAAACAGTCGGTCCACTAAAGAGAGAAGACAGCAAGGAAGTAACAGGCAATAGAGAGAAAGCAGAGCTGCTTAACTCGTTCTTTTCATCAGTCGTCACGCAAAAAGAAACTACCAGAAACATAACTATAAAAAACAGACTGGAAATAAAAGTTAAAATAAGCAAAAAAATAAAAAAGAGAGAGAACACCTGTCTGATGTTGAGGAATATAAACCACCAGGACCTGATTACATCCCAGAGTTCTAAAGGAGTTGGCAGATGTTATCTCAGAACCACTGCACCACGTCTTTCAAAAATCCTGGAACACCGGGGAACTACCAGAGGACTAGAAAAGAGCTGATGTGCTTCCCATCTCCAAAAAAGGGAGAGAAAAAAACAGACCAAGGAAACTACAGACCAATCAGCCTAACATCAGTACCTGGGAAGATACTGGAAAAGATAATACAAACACCCAGATCTGCCAACACCTAGAAATGAGTAAAGTAATAACTAGCAGTCAATATTCCGTTTGTCCCACCAGAAGTTGGCAACAGGCCATTTCTGGCCTCTGGAGGGCCTTTGGGGGGGTGGGGAAGGCCGTTTTCACCCTCCCCAGACTCCTAGAGAGGCTCTGGATCCAGGTGAGAGAGAAAAACAGGCGCGACCCCCCCCCCGCCTCCTGGCACGCGATGGCAAAAAGGTTGGCCATCACTGGTATAGGGTCTCCTGCTTGAGTGGAGGGTTGGACTAGATGACCTATAAGGTCCCTTCCAACCAGTGGTGAAATCTAAAATGTGTTAATACCGGTTCTGTGGGTGTGGCTTGGTGGGGGAGTAATGTGACTGGGTGTGCATGGCCATTTTTTTTTTACTTTTAAAACCATTTTTTCTACAACCTCTTCGGCGAAGAGGTTGTAAAAAAATGCTTTCAAAAGGCTCTGACGATCCAAGCTGAGTTGCCTGATCATCAGAGGCTTTTTTTTCCTTTTAAATGCCTCTGCCGATCAGGCAACTCAGCTTGGATCGTCAGAGGCATTTAAAAGAAAAAAGGGGTTTTTTTTCTTTTAAAAGCCTTTGATGATCCCAACTGAGCCGCGCGATCATCAGAGACTTTTTTTTTTTACTTTTAAAAGCATTTTTTCAGCCAAAGAGGTTGTAGAAAAAGAAAAAAAAAGCCTCTGATGATTGTGCGGCTCAGATGGGCAATGGGGGAGGGGGCAGGGATTTTTGCTACCGGTTCTCCGAACCACCCGCCTCCATCGCTACCGGATCAGGCGATCCGGTCCAAACCGGGAGCATTTCACCCCTGCTTCCAACTCTGTTATTCTGTTCTTGAAAAAGCACCTTTGGGATAGTAGTACTGATGATGTTAACTAGTTAGATAATGAAATGTCTGCAAGTAAACAACAAGCTCAGGAGCCCCAAGGACCCCACAATCCTCCCCCTCCTCCTCCTCTCCAAAAACCCAGCTCACTTCTAGCACTGATGATGTTACATACGAAGAAAAGTAAGAAAACATTCAAGCTGTTATATATCTCTCCATATTAAAATAATAGGCAAGATTGTTATGATCTTTCTTGTCACAGTTGTTAAGTGAACCCCCACAGTTGTTAAATTAGTCACAAAGTTGTTAAGCGAATCCGCCTTCCCCATTGACTTTATTCGTCAAATGGTCGTAAAAGAGGATCAAGAGATCCCAGGACACTGCCGCCGTCATAATACGAGTCAGTTGCCAAGCATCTGAATTTTGATCCCGTGACGACGGGGATGCTGCAACGGTCGTAAGTGTGAAAAACGGTCACAAGTCACTTTGTTTAGTGCCATTGTAACTTGGGACGGTCACTAAATGAATTGTTGTAAATCAAGGATGATCTGTAAAAGTTTCACCTTCCTTTGTTTCTATTCTGCTTAGATCTCATTTTAAGCACATCCATCGAAAAGGCATAGCTAGCCTCTTGGCCTAATTGGATTTCTTTCTAAATAAAATAAAACATCCCATTTACATTTTTTAAAAGTTCATTTTTTTAAAAAGTCATCTATTTTTTATCCCACCCGGGCCATGAGGTGATTTTTCTCTGCAATTATTCTGTACTTACTCTTTCTTATAAATGAACTCCAGTCTGGGAAAATTATGTGACGGATCAATGAAAACAAACGTTGCATTTAATTTTTTTTTCTGCTCGTATCACAGTTTTGCCATGCTAAACCTCATTTATTTGTAAGAAGAACTCTAATGGGATTATGAGAACGGATTGCCACCTTCAAAATCGTGCCGGCTAAATTTAGGATTAAATTCTTGTTAAATCCTGTTTCAGAAACGCTCCATCAATCCAACGTTATTGACAGCGGTACATCAAAATTCGATGTGAAACATCAACAGCAAAAATGCTAAAATATTAAGAAAGAAAAAAACTAGCCAATTGCCTTCTGACATGGAATAATCTATCAGAGCTTAATTGCGCCTTTCCTTGAAGCAATGGTCAGGGACCAAGTTAATGCAAACTTTTTTTGAGACTTTTTTTTTAAGGATGCTAACGGGGGAAGAAACTGTCTTCTATGGGACAGTTGGAGCATGTGACGTGAATCCAGATTATTCGTTCATCCTTGTTGAGAAGTTCGATTCCTCGTGGGATAAAGACGACAAAGACCAACAGAAGAAAATATTTGTATTTCAGGGTTGAACTGTGGGGTCTTTGATGCTCTCTGAACTTGGTTGTTTTCTTGCGGTCGTTTCATGACCCAAATAGGTAACATCATCAGTGATAGAAGGCAGTGGGGTTTGTGGAGAGGAGGAGGGGTGGGATAGGAGGAGGAGGAGGAGGAGGAGGAGGAGGAGGAGGAGGAGGCTCTGGGATCCTTGATGCTCTCTGATATTGGTTGCTTTCTTGCAGACATTTCATGACCCAACTAGATAACATAATCAATGCCCATAGGGAGTAGGGCTTGTGGACCAGGAGGAGGAGGGCTGTGGGATCCTTGATGCCCTCTAAACTGGGTTGTTTCCTCGCAGACATTTTATTACCCAACTAGGTTACATTATCAGTCTTAGAAGAGAATGGAGTTTGATTTCTGTTTATATTACAAAGTGGTTTGGTTATAAGAGAATACTTGTAGTTCAGAATTGAAATGAAGGAACCTTGGTGCTCTCTGAGCTTGAAACGTCTCGCTGAAGTTTACTTACCAGTGCACTGATGAGGTTACCAAGTTTGGTAAGGAAATGTCTGCAAGAAAACTACCAAGCTCTGAGAGCTCTAAGGACCCTACCTTCCCTTCTAGGTTCACACAGAAAATCTAGGCACCAAAAGCATGGCTATACAGTAGTGGCCAAAATTGTGGAAACCTTTTGGGAAAAGTGTATTTTCTAAAGCTAGCTAATAACACTGCTTTTTTTTTTTTTTTTGGAGTAGTACTATAAAATTATATATCAATGGAAAGATAATTTAATCATGAATGTAATGCAATAACTTTTATGCAGGATTTGCTATTAGAATAGCAGTTACAGGATAAAGAAGAAAAGTGAAACACGTAAAAAAAACAAGATACACAAAAATTATCCCCATGTCAGTTAATCCTTAGTCGGGAAACCTTCAGCATGAATCATGGCCTTACAACGTCTTCCCATAGAGTGAACCAAGTCTTTGAGTTCTGCAGCTGTTATCATGTGAGACCAAGATTGAATGATGGCTTCTATTAACTGGGTTTTATTGCTGGGTCGCTTCTGACTAACCAAGTTTCTTTAGTCGGCTCCATAGATTTTCAATTGGGTGAAGATCTGGGCTATTCCCAGGCCATTCCAGCAGTGGAATAGGATTATCTTCAAACTCCAAAAAAAAAAAAAAAAAAAGTGGTGTTATTAGCCATCAAACCTCAAAAATACACTTTCCCCAAAAAGGTTTCCACAATTTTGGCCATTCCTGTATATCTCCACCCATCCCTCTTTCCAGCCAAAGTATTTCTCCTTGCAGCTTCCTCTCTTGGGTGCCACTTCTAAATTTCACACTCCCTTCAGATAAATAACCCCTTGGTTTTTTTTTAAAAAAAAAAAACAGCAACTTTGCCGAAAAAATCACCACTGGATACCCTGAGCTTGCAAATTTCTTCATGCTTAACTGCCTTGCTAAATCATTTATTTTGTGTGGTCTTTTTTTTTTTTTTTAAGGCAATTCCAGGAAGAAAAAAAACCCCCCATAAAACAGATTTATCACAAAACCTTGTCCTCCCGTCAACCTTCTTCAAACCGGTACATATATTTTTCTGATTATTAATTAACACGAACAGAGAAGCAGTTTTGTGTTTTTTAACCTCTGCTTCTCTGTTTTTCCCTCCCTTGTTCTTCAGAATTAGGCCTTCCTCGTGTTTCACTGTTTCATGAGCTGTGGGCAGTGGTGGGATTCAGCCGGTTTGTACCACTTCGGGAGAACCGGTTGTTAACTTTCTGAGCAGTTTGGCAAACTGGTTGTTGGAAGAAATCATTAGGGCAGAGAACCGGTTGTTAAATTACTTGAATCCCACCACTGGCCGTGGGAGTAGTTCTAATCCTGAGTCTGCTTCCCCACTGAGTAACTACAGGTACTACAACCACAATTAACCCCAAAATTTCTCTTGCTAAGCGACTATAGGAAGTCCTCGACTTACAACACTTCATTTAGTGACCATTCAAATTTACAACCTTTCTAACATCCCCATGATCATGCGATCAAAATTCAGATGGTTGCCAACCGGTTGATACTTACGACGGTCGCTATGTCCCCCGAATCACGTGATCTCCTTTCGCGACTTCCTGACAAGCCAAGTCCATGGGAAATTCAGATTCACTTAACAGCTGGTGACTTACTTCACTTATCAACGGGAGTGATTCGTTTAACCACTCTGGCAAGCAAGGTCGTAAAACGGGGCATAACTCCCTGAACCAATGTTTTATTTTAGCAACAGAAAATTTTGGGCTCAGTTGTGGTTGGTTTAAGACTCCGGGCAGCTCACAAGGCAATAAAAATAAGAATATAAAAACAATTATGAAATTTGAAAGATTTTGCCTATCAATTGAGCCTGGGGGCAAAAAGACCAGTAAGTAATAAACACATTAGATAAAGCCTTGGTAGGAATTTGCATTCAAAGCACACCATTGAAAATGTTACTCCTAATACTTCTATGGCAAATCTAGATAGCTTACTAAAAAGCAGAGACATCACCCTGCCAACAAAAGTGTGTATAGTGATTTCCCAGTTGCAATGGATGGCTGTGAAAGTTGGACCATAAGGAAGGCTGAGCACCAAAGAATGGAGGCCTTTGAACTCTGGTGCTGGAGAAGACTCCCGCGAGTCCCTTGGACTGCAAGGCGATCCAACCGGTCAGTCCTAGAGGAGATCAACCCTGACTGCTCTTTAGAAGGCCAGATCCTGAAGAGGAAACTCAAATACTCTGGCCACCTAATGAGAAGGAAGGACTCATTGGAGATGAGAAGCCTAATGCTGGGAAAGACTGAGGGCAAAAGAAGAAGGGGACGACAGAGAACGAGGTGGCTGGATGGAGTCACTGAACCAGTCCGCGTGAGCTTAAATGGACTCCGGGGGATGGTAGAGGACAGGAAGGCCTGGAGGTCACGATGGGTCGGACACGACTTCGCAACTAACAACAACAATACTTCTACCCAGAGTCACCGATAAGGAGATGGGCGGCCTCTAAATTTAATAAATAAATAAATAAATTCCCTGCCTGAATCCATTTTAGCAGATCATTTACGCTGAGCCGTTTAATATGAGCATCCTAGACCAAGCCAAGTCCAAAAGTGCCATAGAATTCCTGGAGACAAAGCTGAGAATTCCCCAGACAAATCAGCTATCAACGGGCACATAGAGATCCAACAACATCTACATACCATTGAAAAAGAGACGATCAGCAAGCCAAAAAGGAAACAAAAACACTAAAGAAATCTCCTTGCCATCAATCAACATCCAGGTGAGCAGAGATTAACATCAAGAGTAACATTAGGCCAACCATCAAGCAATACGCATAATTCCAATCAAGGAACTACCATTTCAGGAGACCCTATACCATTCCAGACTCGTAGCTGTCCAGTCTCTTCTTCAAAACCTCCAGTGACAACTTCTGATGGCCAGGAGTTCCACTGGTTAATTGTCTTCACTGTTAGGAAATTTCTCCTTAATTCCAGGTTGCTTCTCTCCTTGTTAAATTTCCATCCATTATTTCTTGTCTTGCCTTCTGGTGCTTTGGAAAATAAGTTGACCCCTCTCCTCTTTGTGGAGGCAGTATTCAGCTTGATCAAGGAATCATCAAGAACATCCCCGTCAGTGCTGACAGGACAAGTCACTAGTCTATAAACAGACAGGAAACCCCAGTCCCTTCAAGCATTGATGAAGTTACCTAGTTGGGTCATGAAATGTCTGCGAGAAAACCACAAATCTCAGAGAGCACCAAGGACTCCACATTATTCCTCCTCCTCCTCCTCCTCCTCCTCTCTTCAAACCCCACTCCCTTCTTGCACTGATGATGTTACCTAGTTGGGTCATGAAATGTCTGCGAGAAAACCACCAAGCTCAGAGAGCGTCAAGGACCCTGATGTTCAACTCTGAGCTACAAATATTCTTTTCTATCAGTACAGGAATGCCATTTCTAGAAATTCTGGGGGGGGGGGAAGCAGATCCTGCTAGAATAAGAGAGCTTGTATGAACCAATTTTAACAAGGCAACCCTGCCGAGTGTGTTTGTGGGGAGCAAATGGTAGAACCAGCAGGACAAAATCGGATGCCATGAATGGAATATTCCTGTTGAGCTTTAATTCTGCAGAGGGCCAGGACTAAAAAAAAAAACCCAGCATGTTGGTTTTCTCTCCAAGTAGCTGCATGGCTTCCTGGATAATATTGTTATTATTTTTAATTGAGTCACTCCATTGATATCTAGTTTCATCAACAGCTTCTTTTCTGTTTTACCGGTTTGTGATTTTTGTTCCTGGTTCCTGCGGGGAACACAGCAGTGAAAGACAAAAAGATCCAGAGGCAAAGGCATGGTGACTGCCGTGGAGAACATTTTTCTTTTTCTTCCCCAAGTGATTTTATGAAAGATTTTATTAAAGTTTACTGTAAGCTAAAACATGAACGGAAACAATAACTGAAAAAGTTAAAGAAAGAAGGAAAAGAGGCAGGGGGGAGGGAGGGGGGAGGGAGAAGGAAAAAAGGAAAGGGAGGGAGGGAGGGAGGGAGGGAGGGAGGAAGGAAGGAAGGAAGGAAGGAAGGAAGGAAGGAAGGAAGGAAGGAAGGAAGGAAGGAAGGAAGGAAGGAAGAGTGCGGGACAAGAAGGAAGAGAGGGAGGGAGGGAGGAAGACAGATGTAGGGAGGCATGGTAGGAGGGAAGGAGGAAGGAAAAAAGGAAAGAAGGGAGGGAGGGAGGAAAGAAGGGAGGGAGGAAGGAAGGAAGGAAGGGAGGGAGGAAGGAAGGAAGGAAGGGAGGAAGGAAAATGGAGAGAGTGTGGGACAAGAAGGAAGGGAGGGAGGAGGAAGACAGATGTAGGGAGGCATGGTAGGAGGGAGGGAGGGAGGAAGGAAAAGAGTGTGGGACAAGAAGGAATAGGGGAGAGAGAGGGTGGGAGGGAGGGAGGAAGGAAGGAAGGAAGACATGTAGGGAGAGATGATGGAAGGGAGGGAGGAAGGAAGACAGGATGGAAGACAAAGATAGGGAGGGACAGCAGAAGGAAAGATGGGAGGGAGGGAGGAAGGGAGGGAGGAAGGAAGGAATTTCTAAATGTTTCAGGCCAGTTCAATAACAACCAAGTCATTCTTGTCATCGAAAGTTAAATCCAGAAATGTTAGAGAATTCCTGGAAGCCTGGCAGACAAACCAAGCCATCAACAGGCACATAGAGATAAACACCATTTACACACCATTCGAAAGAGACAATCCAAAAGCTAAAAAGGCAGCCAAAAGACCAAAACCCCTTCTCTCCAGCGGTCAACTCCCAGATGAACAGAGAGTAACAGCAGGATTAATACCAGGCCAACAATCAAGCAGTAAACAGTACACAATGATAGATTAAGGAACTGCCAACGCAGATGGATAAATAGTTTTTAAAAACAGTATAATCAAGGAAATACCATGACAGACACTCCCACCAACACTGACAGGGCAACCACTAGTATTGAAACAGTGAGCAAACCCTATTCCTTTCTAAAACTGATGATGTTACCTAGTTGGGTAAAGAAATGTCTGCTGGAAAACAACCAAGCTAAGAGAGCACCAAGGACTTCGCGATTTTGTCAGCAGCCAAAAAGGCCAATATAATCCTTGGTTATATTGTATAAACAGAGGCACAGAAGCAAAACCACATGAATCCTTAGTAAGGCCACACCTGGAGTACTGCATCCAGTTTTGGTCAGCACATTACAAAAAGGCATTGAGACTTTGGGAAAAAGTGCAGAGAAGAGCAACTAAGATGATTAAGGGCCTGGAGACATGTGGAGAATGATTGCAGAAATTGGGTTTGGCTAATCTAAAAAGAAGAAGAACTGGCGGGGAACATGATAGCAATATTCCAATATTTGATGGGTTGCCACAAAGAAGAGGGATTCAACCCTTCAAAGCACCTGAGGGCAGGACAAGAAGCAATGGATGGAAACTAATCAAGGGGAGAAGCAACCTGGAATTAAGGAGGAACTTCCTATTGTGTTTCTCCCAAATTAAAACCGGGTCTTATATTACTTTTTGCTCCAAAAGACGCATTATGGCTTATTTTCCAGTTAGGTCTTTATTTTGGGGGAAATACAGTACTAAACGCCTCCGTCTGCTGACGATCGTAACTGGGGTTTATTTTGGGGGTAGGGCTTATATTACGAGCAGTCTGAGAAATCATGCTAGGGCTTATTTTCTGGTTGGGTCTTATTTTCGGGAAAACAGGGTAAGAGTGAGGACAATTAATCTCTGTAACCGCTTGCTTCCAGAAGTTGTGAGTGCTTCATCACCGGAGCTTTTTAAGAAAAGACTGGACAACCTATCTAGAATGATACAGGATCTCCTGCTTTAGCAGGAGGTTGGAATAGAAGACCTCCAAGGTCCTTTCCACCTTTATTCTGATTGATTTCCTAATATAAAAGGAACTCAGTATCAAAAGTGGTACCCACCTCTCTCTATATTCTAAAATAGCCAAGTCTTCTATCTCAGTCAAGATTCCTGCCACCTCATTGGCCAGACTCAATATCAAAATAAGGGAGAGATGGAAAATAAGAGAAATCCTAAAAGAAAAGAAAATCTTCAAGATCCTCAATCTTTTCTAATGCCATTCAGCACCACGTCAGTTCTCAGGCTCCCACATCACCATGTCAATCTCTCCTTTGACTCACCTTGCCTGCCTCTTTCCTTGAAAGCTAATCTGAAGGCAACATTTGGATTTGAGAAGAGATGTCCATCAGCATCAATTTGCCATGGAGCTCAAGAACATCCAAGCCAGGAGCTCCTCTGGAGCACTGGAAGGTTATAAAAATGGTACATGACTTCCCAGCAAATAGTTAAGGTAGCTTACTCCAAAAATGGTCCACAGTTCTGTAAAGGATGTGACAAACTTGTACGTGTGTGTGTGTCCCACTGAGGACAATTAGCTCGTGGTCTTCTTGTATGGTGACCCTTCCTGTCTAAAGGCACTTGGGAAATGGCTAGTGATCTTCAGACAACACAACATATGTGCACACTTCAAACCCAAGAATACACTAAGGCAGAAGCTTGTCCACCCCAAGGATAAAACACCTAGACACAAGCTGGGCAAGATGGTATATGCAGTACAATGCAATGAGCCATCTGTATATTGGGGAAACAAAACAACCACTTCATAAACACATGGCACAACATAGTAGAACAAACCTATCAGGACTAGATTCAGCAGTCCATCTGCCTTTAAAAGACAAAGGCCACTCTTTTGAAGACAGCAAAGTCCATATTTGGACAGAGAAGACTGCTGGTTTGAAAGAGGGGTCAAAGAGGCCATCTGTGTCCAAATTGAACAGCCCTCCCTCAACAGAGAGGGAGGGATATGACATCATCTATCTCCAGTCTACAACACAGTCCTTTCAGCAGTTCCAAGAAGGCTCCACACCCATTTGCACCACTCAGGTGGCCCTGAGGACACAGATAAACCTCCAAGTAGCCTCAACGACTCTCTAAAAAGAACACAAATGACCAGCTGTCTGCAAGGAGTATCAATCCTTCCATTCCTCACCAGCCAGTCCCAACTGAAGAAGCTTCTTGGATGAGTAGCGAAAGGTCTTCAAAGAAAAACCAGAAAGTTCCATTGCCTCTTGAAACTTTGGAACTGCTAGTTGTGTAGTTATGGTTTCCCTTAGCTTCTTTCCTGTTAAAATAGGGAAGCCTAGGTGTGAAAGTGTGGGTGTCCATCTGAACATGTGGATGGAGGAGGTTTTCTGCCAACCTTTTACAGTAGAAGACCTTGTCAATTGTCTTAGAACACAACTAACATTATTCTAATATGATGTTCTGGTCAACATCCGACTCCTAATACATCCACTCAGATTCCTTTCCAGTAAGAAATGTTTATTCCTTGTTTTTGACAAGGAATAAAGAATAGAATCAGAATATTGGGTACTTGCCACACAATTGCTGTGCGCCTGATATTGCAGTGGTTGAAAAATCTGATAGAGACACATAGGCCTTGACATATGACCATAATGGACTCTGCCACATTGTAAATCGTGACAGGCCTAAAATGGTTTGGTTATGTAACCTAACGCCCCCCCCCCAATCTTTTGGGTACCAGGAACCGGTTCCGTAGAGAGAGGTTTTCCCCCAAACTGGAGGGGCATGGTTTCATGTGCTTCCTGTGTCAACTCACAAAGCATTCCTGGCCTGCTCTTAAGTCGCCATAGGCAAGCGGGATGGGAAAAAAGGTGAAGCAACACGACAGCCAAAAACGAAAGCACATTCCAGACATATATCTCTCAAGGCTGTCTCCCAGGGTTACCCACAGCGGCCAGAGGGGAGTGAGCTCTACAACCCGTGAAATTGCTCCATTGGTGAATGTGACTGATGACACACCCTGGGGGGGAGGGGGGAAACAGGGTCATGCCTGGGTTGTAAATTACATGGGGTCAGAGTTGGCTTCACTTGGAACGTGCCGACACGAAGCTCCTAATAACTAACTGGATTTCTTTTGAAGCTTGGCTCAAAGAGGATCGTGATTTAATTCGGGCATCTGTCAGAACCCTGACAGCCTGCATGCCACGGATGGGGCTTCACTTGTTTGCATGGCCTGGTTTCTAGCATGCCGTGGCCCAATGCTGGTTCAAGGCCCGGGGTTGGGAACCCCCTGATATAATCAACCCAATTTTGTGACTGTTTTTTGGTGGTGGTCATTCAGCAAATGGTGTATTGTTAACCAACCCATTTTTCACTAGGCTGCGGTTTTGCCGAAAACTGGAAATAAGTGCAGGTTTTCGGGAAAACCATCCTAAAAACTTGATTGCGTGACCATCAGATGCTGTAAACGACCATAAAAATGGTCGTGTTTCTGAGTGTCCGAAGTTTGATTGTGTGGTTTTGGAAGGGTTCTGACTGTCATAATTTTGAATCTGGGTCATACGTAGCTTAAAGGTAGGTTCGTTGTAACTTTGAATAGTCGCTAAGCAACGGGTTGTAAGTTGAGGCCTACCTATAGACAAAAATATATATTTCCTTTTAGCTGAACAGGTCGATGTGTGGGGAAATAATTTGGGGTGAAGAAGATGTTGACTTGTTTAACATGAGCTACTGCCTCCAGGGATGTCTGGGAGATGAGACAGGTGGGAACAAATTCAACATGGCAGCCATGACCAAATGTCAATCATTTGAAGCCTTGCCCTATTTTGGATACAGTCACCTGTAAAAAGGGGTGGGCCTTCTATCAGGTGATCAGATCCACCATTGGGGGGGGGGAATCCCTTCATGGATGTCCCTGAACAGCTCGGAACATAGTGATTACAATCCATGATTTCTGTGGCGATGAAGATAAAGATTCAAGATCTCAATGGCCAAGTCTTCTTCTCACAAGTTTTGGACCATGTCTACAAACCCATCATTGGATATCAATCTTGAAGTTTCAGTAGACCCAAGAGTGACAATTTTCCCTGTAGGAGGCACCTGCTGGACTCTTTTTCGGAACACAGTTGCCGGGGTGTCCATAGAGAGGTCAAACAATTCAAGATGGCAACCGCAACCATTCAATCATAGTCCGTCCCCTCCCTCATTTCTAACATGTATGGCGTGATTGTAACCACAATCTTGATTTTTTTTTTTCACCTCCAATTTGAAAACGACCCTGACAGTTGCCCCAAACGGGTAACTGAGATGGGAGATACATAAAAATATTGTGAGCCTTAAAATAGGTTTAACATACTGTAGTTGTTGTTTTTTCTTTCCATGTGGCAGAATCCCTAATTTGATCGCCAAATCCATGATACCCAATCCCGGTTCCTGCATTTGTCATCCACCATTCTATCCATCCAGCCATCAAGGTTCAGCACCTTCTTGGTGACCTATAAATAGTGGTGGGATTCAGCTGGTTTGGACCGGTTTGAGCGAACCGGTTGTTAAATCGCTGGCTGGCCCCTCCCCTCCCCACTCCTCCCCTTCGAGGTGTCCACACATGCCCCATTTTGGCTCCTAGGTAAGTGCCGGGAGGCCTACTAGGCCCAAAATGGGGCACGGGGTATGTGGCAGCCCCTCTCCCCCTGCACCCTGTTTTCATTTCCAGGAGGCTGCAGGGAGGCCTACTAGGCCCAAAACTGGGCGTATGCGTGCGCCCAGACCATTTTTGCTCCCGGGGGGGAGGTTGCAGGAGGCCGAGCGCTGCCTGTCACACCCTCTGGCCACACCCACCATGGCCACGCCTACCTAGCCGGTCATTAGGGCAGAGAACAAGTTGTTAAATTATTTGAATCCCACCACTGCCTATACAAATGCTAATCCGGTAAAAAAAATCACCAGCTCTTTTGGTGTACAAGTACTTGGTGGACCAGTTTTTTGGGTGGTCCAGACAGTAAGAATGATTAATTAGTGGAAGAGCCTGCGTCCTGGAGTGGTAGGCAGTGGTAAAATGTAAAATTTGTTACTACCGGTTCTGTAGGTGTGGCTTAGTGGGGGGGGTTAATGTGACTGGGTGGACGTGTCCAACTTTTTTTTTTTTTAACTTTTAAAATCATTTTTTCTATAACCTTTTCAGCCGAAGAGGTTGTTTAAAAAATGCTTTTAAAAGCCTCTGACGATCAGGCAACTCAGCTGAGATCGTCAGAGGCTTTTAAAAGCATTTTTTTCCTACAACCCCTTCAGCTTTTTTTTTTTTTTTTTTTTTAAAAGCATTTTTTCGGCCGAAGAGGTTGTAGAAAAAATGCTTTTAAAAGTAAAAAAAAAAAAGCTCTGGGGGGGGGAGGGATTTTTGCTATGGTTGTCCGAACCACCCGCGCCATCGCTACCGGATCGGACAATCCGGTCCGAACCGGGAGCATTTCACCCCTGGTGGTAGGTGCTCCATCACTGGAGGTTTCAAGAAGAGACTAGACAATCTTTTGTCTGGGATAGTTTTCCTGCCTTGGGCAGGGGGTTGGACCAGAATACCTCCAAGATCCTTTCCAGCCCTAGGATTCTATGATTCTATTATTATTATTGTTTTCTTTTTTTATTTAGGAGATTTATATTGTCGCCTATTTGCACATGGCAACTCAAGGCGGCTTACAAAGATATAAAAACATCATATAAAAAGCAGTAAAACTTATAAAAGAATCATATATAATAAAATAAAATCACCCCACCCCACTCCCGGCCCCGGCGGACAACACATCACACGAGCCATTTAATGGGCTCCATCCCGCTGTGGGTTCCCAGCCCCGCTGGCAGAACCAGAACTTCAGTGCCTTCTGGAAGGGTGTTAGGGTGGGGGCCATTCTAATCTCTGAGGGGATGATGTTCCAGAGAGAGGGAGCCACCACAGAGAAGGCCCTACTTCTGGGTCCCACCAGGTATATCTCCCACCAGGTTTACTTTTAAAAGCATTTTTTCGGCTGAAGAGGTTGTAGAAAAAATGCTTTTAAAAGTAAAAAAAAAAAAGCCTCTGATGATCGCGCAGCTCAGCTGGGCATGTGGAGGGGGGGCAGGGATTTTTGCTACCGGTTGTCCGAACCACCCACCGCCATCGCTACCGGATCGGACAATCTGGTCCGAACCAGGAGCATTTCACCCCTGGTGGTAGGTGCTCCATCACTGGAGGTTTTCAAGAAGAGACTAGACAATCTTTTGTCTGGGATAGTTTTCCTGCCTTGGGCAGGGGGTTGGACCAGAATACCTCCAAGATCCTTTCCAGCCCTAGGATTCTATGATTCTATTATTATTATTGTTTTCTTTTTTTATTTAGGAGATTTATATTGTCACTTATTCGCACGTGGCGACTCAAGGCGGCTTACAAAGATATAAAAACATCATATAAAAAGCAGTAAAACTTATAAAAGAATCATATATAATAAAATAAAATCACCCCACCCCCACCCCTTGCCCCGGCGACAACACATCACACGAGCCATTTAATGGGCTCCATCCCGCTGTGGGTTCCCCAGGCCCGCTGGCAGAACCAGAACTTCAGTGCCTTCTGGAAGGGTGTTAGGGTGGGGGCCATTCTAATCTCTGAGGGGATGATGTTCCAGAGAGAGGGAGCCACCACAGAGAAGGCCCTACTTCTGGGTCCCACCAGGTATATCTCCCACCGGGATGGGACCTGCAACATTCCCTGCCTCCCCGGTCTGGTGGGTTGGGTGGATGTGACCGGCAAGAGACGGTCCCTCAGATCCCCTGATTCCAAGCCATGAAGGGTTTTAAAGGTGACAACCAGCACCTTGAATTGTACCCGGAAGCAAATCGACAACCAATGCAGCTCCCGTAGAAGAGGTGTAATACACGTGTTATTGTATGTTTTGTGTTTTGGATGTACTCAAGGTCTAAGCTTCTTGTGCTGCGAGATTCCCCCCTCTCGCAGATCTGGCCCTCCATGTTATCGAGGGCCTATCTTGATGACGGGTTTTGGAACCCCGAGAGATGGCATGCGTCAAAGAGGGGATTAAGGGTTTTTTTAAATGCATTATTAACTAAAATTTTAAGGGATTCAGGGATGACCAGAGTGGGAGCGGGGGAGAACCCACAAGGGTCAAGGTCGGGTCCGGCAGAGGGCAGCGGCAGTGGAGACGCAGGGTTGGATATCAGGGAGGGGGCGAGAGCTCAACCTTGTGAGGGCCATGTGATCTGTACAGTGGGAGGGAGGGGCAGATATGGTGGAAGCAGGGGGCTATATCATGTTATGGGAGTGCACTCTCGCTATCTTCAAGCGATCGCGCACTCCAGTCCCCAAGGCTTTACTCGTTCCCCAGGTAGCACAGACTCTCAGAGCCTGGGCCTTTGGCTGTTGTTGTGCAATGCCAGATCCGTGTTAAATAAAGCCTCTCTCATTTATGATCTTATTCAGGAGGGGGGAGCGGATGTGGCGGGTATTACAGAGACCTGGTTGGGCCCAGAAGGGGGTGTGCCCCTGGTTGAAATGTGCCCACCAGGTTTCCGGCCCAGGATAGGGGTGGGGGGTGGCAGTTATTATTAAAGAAAGTCTATGTCCGAGGGAGACCCCTGGACCTCGGATAGCTGGATGTGAGTCCCTCCTTGTGAAGTGGGGTCGTGGGGTGCAGATGGGCCTGCTGATCACGTACTTGGCTCCCTGCTGTGTGGCAGCAGCCCTGCCCAAGCTACCAGACGTGATAGCCGGGGTGGCGGTTGATACCCCCAGGCTTATGGTTATGGGGGACTTCAACCTAACATCTGTCGGCAAAATGTCTATGGCAGCTCAGGAGTTCTTGGCTTCCATGATGGCCTTGGACCTGACCCAATTAGTTCAAGGCCCTACTCACTTGGGGGGACATACTCTGGACTTGATTTTTGTTTCTGGTCAGTGGCAGAGTGATCTGGAAAGAGGGGATTTAGTCATCGAGCCCTTGTCATGGTCTGATCACTCCCTCCTTCGCATGGACTTTTGAACTGCTACACCCCACTGCAGGGAGATGGACCCGACTAAGTGGTTCTGTCCCAGGCGCCTGATGGACCCGGATAGGTTCCTGACGGAGCTTGGGCCATTCCCTGAGGCTCTGGCTCATGGCATGACTGAAGAGCTGGTGGCCGCCTGAGATAGGGCGGCCACCGGGGCTCTGGATCGTGTCGTGCCTTTGCGGCCTCTGCCCCGGTGCCGATCTCAACTGGCTCCCTGGTTCTCTGAGGAGCTGAGAGAGATGAAGCACCGGAAAAGATGCCTGGAGAGTGATTGGAGGGCCAGTCACTCCGAATCTGACCGAACACTGGTGAGGTCTCATATTAAGACCTACCTAGTGGCGATAAAAGCGGCAAAATTTAATTATTTTTCCACTCTTATTGGGTCTGCAGAGAACCGCCCAGCTGCCCTGTTTAGGGTGACCCGCTCCCTCCTTCATCTGGGAGCGAAGGAAGATCCCTTGCAGGACAAGGCTGAGGATTTTGTGCAATTCCTGCATGACAAAGTCACTCAGATTCGGGAAGGTCTGGACTCTGATTGGGTAGATCCGGATGGACTGATGGAGGGGAATCTTGAGAATGTTATCTGGGAGGGGTTTGACCCTGTGACACCCGAGGATGTGGACAGGATTCTGGGGAGACTTAGCTCTGCCACATGTTTATTGGATCCGTGTCCCTCCTGGTTGGTGCTGGCCTCCCGGGAGATTACACGAGGCTGGCTCCAGGGGATTATTAACGCTTCTTTGAGTGAGGGTTACTTCCCCCCCTCTTTAAAAGAGGCGGTGGTGAGGCCTCTCCTCAAGAAGCCTTCCCTGGACCCGGCTGTATTAGCCAATTATCACCCTGTCTCCAACCTTCGCTTCATTGCGAAGGTTGTTGAGAGTGTGGTGGCGCGACAACTTCCCCAGTACCTGGATGAAGCTGATTATCTAGACCCGTTCCAGTCGTGCTTCAGGCCAGGGCACAGCACTGGAACGGCATTGGTTGCATTGGTCGATGATCTCTGGAGGGCTCGGGACAGGGGTTGCTCCTCTGTCCTGGTCCTATTAGATCTCTCAGCGGCTTTTGATACCATTGACCATGGTATCATGCTGCGACGATTGGAGGGGTTGGGAGTGGGGGGCACCGTGTTGCAGTGGTTCTCCTCCTTCCTCTCCAACTGTGTGCAGTTTGTGTTGGCAGGTGGGGCAGCGGTCGACCCCGAGGCACCTTGCTTGTGGGGTGCCGCAAGGGTCAGTCCTCTCGCCCCTTCTGTTCAACATTTATGTGAAGCCGCTGGGCGAGATCATCCGTGGTTTCGGGGTGAGATTCCATCAGTATGCTGATGATACTCAGCTGTACATCTCCACCCCGAACCACCCCAATGATGCCCTTGATGTGATGTCCCGGTGCCTGGAGGCCATGCGGATCTGGATGGGGAGAAATAGGCTCAAACTCAACCCCTCCAAGACTGAGTGGCTGTGGCTTCCGGCAGCCCGGTATAGTCAGCTGTCACCATCGCTGACTATTGGGGGCAAATCATTGGCCCCCACAGAGAGGGCTCGCAACTTGGGTGTTCTCCTGGATGCATGGCTGTCGTTGGAAGATCATATGATGGCCGTGGCCAGGGGAGCTTTTTATTGGGTTCGCCTGATACACCAGTTGCGTCCCTTTCTGGACCGGGATGCCTTGCGCACAGTTACTCATGCCCTCATCAAGTCCCGTCTGGACTACTGCAACGCTCTCTACATGGGGCTCCCCTTGAAGAGCACTCGGAGGCTCCAGCTGGTCCAGAATGCGGCCGCGCGGATGGTTATGGGTGCGACTCGGCGTACCCATGTAAAACCCCTCCTGTGTGAGCTGCACTGGCTTCCGCTGGTCTTCCGAGTGCGATTCAAGGTGTTGGTTACCACCTTTAAAGCGCTCCATGGCTTAGGACTGGGGTACATACAAGACCGCCTTCTGCCAACAACAACCTCCCACCGGCCAATACGCTCCCACAGAGAGGGGCTCCTCAGGGTGCCGTCGGCCAAACAATGCCGACTGGCGACACCCAGGGGGAGAGCCTTCTCTGTGGGGGCACCAGCCCTTTGGAATGAGCTGCCCCTAGAGCTTCGTCTTAGCCCCGACCTGCGCACTTTTCCCCGCGCCCTTAAGACCCTTCTGTTTCAGCAAGCCGGACTGGCCTAATATGAATTTCAAATGGGTGTATGTGTGTTTTAAATTGATGGCCAAATTTTATACATCTGATTTTAATTGGTTTTATATTTTATAAATTCATGTGTTTTAATATGGCTGTACATCTGCCCTGAGTCCCCTGGGAGAAGGGCGGTATAGAAATTTAATAAAACTTAAAACTTAAACTTAAAACTTAAAAACTTAAAACATGCACAACTGAAATCTGCACAAAACCATGCAGGCTGCTGCATTTTGCACCAACTGGAGCTTCCGGATGCTCTTCAAGGGCAGCCCCATGTAGAGCGTGTTGCAGCATTCAAGACGGGATGTGAAATGTATGTTCTAGTTTGAGGCGGACACCTCACTGCGACCCATTAGAAGTCCCTCCTGGCAACACTCCTTCCTTCTCTGTAAGAATAACTTCAGCTGAGGACTTGTCCCTTTCAATGACCATCTGGTGGTCCATCTGGCATCTCTTCATTCCTCCACCCCAAAATCTAACTTTTCCATGGCTTGCTTCCCATCCTCCCTCTCAGCCAACTTTCGGTTGAGGTGAACGCTCGACCCATTCCATTCCCAACACCGCTCACCCGAACCCACCATGACATTGTCAGAAGTGGAAGTTTCCTGCATCAAGCGCTGGGGAGGGAGGGGGCAGCTCCTTGGCCCCCCCCGTTCCATGTTCATCCTTGGTGTGATCTAGCGTGGGATGGCCCCGTCGCCCCCCTTCAGCTGGTTAAATCCTGCACCTTCCTTGTGTTTTGACAGGCTTTGTGAGTTTTGACAATCCTGCTAGCGCCCAAGCGGCCATCCAGGCCATGAATGGCTTCCAGATTGGGATGAAGAGGCTGAAGGTCCAGCTGAAAAGGCCAAAGGATGCTAACCGTCCTTATTGAAGCACGGTGGGAAACACTGGATAAGCAAGGTCTAGCACAGGTAACTGTTGGGGGGTGGCAAGGAACATCACCTGTTGTCCCGTAGCGTCTCTTGTGTTGTCGACACTAATGACTTTTAACCTCTTAAGATTCTACCTTTCCTTCTAGAGCCACTTCTGAAGCACCTCAAGGACTTGACTCTACGGGGTTGAGGCATTACAGTGGGTTTATAGTGAGGGAGATACGAGGTTGACCTGGGTTTTTTTATTTACTTATTTGCTTTGTTGTTGTTGTTGTTGTTTGTTTATTAAATTTTGATGCTGCCCATCCGCCCCTACAAGGACATTCTGGGCAGATTCCAAATTATAGAACCCAAGGGGAAAGTCGTCAACAGATTAAAATGAGCCAATATTAAAAGGCCATTAAAACCAGGCCTACAAGAGCTGAGAGATGGATGGGACAATCTGTCCTCTTGTCCCATCAGCCACCTCCAGTGGTGAGGTCTTCTTGTCCCATCAGCCACCTCCAGTGGTGAGGTCTTCTTGTCCCATCAGCCACCTCCAGTGGTGAGGTCCTCTTGTCCCATCAGCCACCTCCAGTGGAGAGGTCTTCTTGTCCCATCAGCCACCTCCAGTGGTGAGGTCTTCATATCCCATCAGCCACCTCCAGTGGTGAGGTCTTCTTGTCCCATCAGCCACCTCCAGTGGTGAGGTCTTCATATCCCATCAGCCATCTTAGTGGTGAGCGCCTTCCTCAGGACCCCAGGCCAATTGGCAAACTCAGGTTTTGAGACCCTTCCGGAAGGCCAAAACAGAGGGGTCAGTTTTCACCTCCAATGGTAGAGTGTACCACAGAGATGGGGTCACAGCAGAAAAGGCCCTTCTCCTTGATCCCATTGATTCTAGTTCCTTACCAGATAGGCTCTATACCAGGCCTCTTCCACTGGCACAAGTGGGGTGGGCTTGTCCCATCGGCTCCTCAGATGCCCTGAACCCATGCCATAATTTTGCATTTCTCAACACATCCTTCTTCTTGCAAGCTCTCTTTTTTGAATCCACATTTAATCCCTGGTACCAAGGGGGCAATTTCAAAAGAGATCCCTTGAAACTTGGCATCAAAAGAAATGGGGGAGTAATTGCCAAGCAGGAGATCTAGATCAGACCGAGCGTGAGCAAAGAGGCAGAGATCAATTCACTCTGTGTCACAAATTTATTTATTTATTTATTTTTAATTTGATTTATATGCCGCCCTTCTCCGGAGACTCAGGGCGGCTTACAATGTGTTAAGCAATAGCCTTCATACTTTTGTATATTTTTACAAAGTCATCTTATTGCCCCCACAAACTGGGTCCTCAATTTACCTACCTTAGAAAGGATGGAAGACTGAGTCAACCTTGAGCCTGGCAAGATTCGAACTTACTAATTGCAGACAGCTGGAGTTAAATTACAATGCATTAGCCTGCTGAGCTATCCAAAGCTCCTCCGTTAATAGCAATAGCACTTAGACTTATGTACCGCTTCACGGTGCTTTCTAGCCCTCTCTAAGCGGTTTACAGAGTCAGCCTATCGCCCCCAACAATCTGGGTCCTCATTTTACAGATCTCCAAAGAATGGAAAGGCTGAGTCAACCTTGAGCCTGGTGAGATTCAAATTGCCAAATTTGCAGGCAGCCGGCAGTCAGCAGAAGTAGCCTGCAGTATTGCACTCTAACCACTGCGCCACCGCGGCTCTTTTGGAAGAGCCCCAAATGATTTTATTCAGCAGGCATTTATGCGGTTACACAAGCAAGGGGAGAAAAAAAGCTGCTTGCATGAAAAGATAGATAAAAAGCAGAAGTTGCTACAATAAAATTGTTATTTCCCAGTACATGTCACAAGCATATTTGGAAAGAAACTTATTTAGCAAACTCAGTTGATCCTATTTCTGGTTTCCTGTCATCCTTCTCCTAAGCTGTAGACAGTTACATATTATTACAACTCATTTATCTTCTTTAATTCGGCCATTTCAACACAATAGTTTTGATCACCAATGCTCATTTCCATTGCTGTTGGTTAAAAGAGGGGAAATATCCCCTCCACAATTGCTCAAGAAAGAGATGGGAACTGGAGTCCCATTTATTGCCGCGGGGTGGGTACAGTTGATGGTTTGTGAATCTAGATGCTAGTAAAGGACCCCTGTGGACTTGTAATGGTTACGGAAGTAAGTTAAGTACGCAGATCTGGTATTATGAGCACATCCCAAAATTCTCCATTCTTTGCGTAGGACAAATTTTAGGACGTGAACATTAAGGGAGGGTGGGCTCCACCACGAGGGTCTTCTGAACAGCCTCAGAAAGCATGGTTTGAGAGTCTTGGTGGTGAATGTAGGGACCAAAATGGAGAAACTATTTCAGGGTTTACAAGAAACCCTCCAGAACATAATCTTTGAAGGCATCTCAAGAGGTTCAGAATTGGTAGCTGTGCCTTTGTTTTAACTGTTTTCCTGCTATCGGAATACACCCAAACTGTTGTTATATAGCATTGTTGTATTCTTCATCCTTTACCACAGTAGCAACTTTGATGCTTGGGAAGGCGAGCAGACAGAGAGGAGAGAAATAGGAGCAAATAGTTACTAGCAGAATGTGGACTTTTCTCAAATCTGGGTCGAGTAACAGTTCCCCAACTAAGGGTTTGCTAACTGCCATTCTGCCACTAATGTGATGTATTTGCTCCAAAGGTACCACCAGTTCATGCAAAAAATACCTATCAGATTACTCACACTTTCTTCTATTAGGAATAGGAGCTACTGGTTGGAAACAGAATTGCGTGGTTGCCGTTGAATTTTGTCCTTTTCATAAGCTTGACGTGAACGTTGGAGTGTGAGTATGGAGACAGAATGATAACAGAACATAACAGAATAACAGAGTTGGAAGGGACCTTGGAAGTCTTCTACTCCAATGCCCTGCTCAAGCAGGAAGCCCTATGCCATGTCGGACAAATGATGTCCTAGATAGACCTCAAAAATTCTTCTGACTTTGACATATAATTGTGCAATTTCTAGAAGAGACCCCAAGAATTTAAGAATGACCTTTTCTGATGCAAAGCTCCTAGAAAGTGCTTTACTCAGACAAATGTCCAAGCAAAGGGTTTCTTGACCCCTTCCAAAAGCAAAGAAAACTCTCCACGTTGCATTTTTTTCTATGATACCCTCACCTGAGGATCTCTCTGGCCTTGTCTGCTCTCTGTGCAGGTGCTATCTCTTTTCCCAAATTCTAAAAAGTGATCCCAATTCCACCAGATCTCTAGGAAGCCATCTTCCCACAGTAACCTACAGCGCTAGGATTCCTCAATCCAACCCAGGAACTAATCAGATCCAGCTTAGCTTCCTCAAATCATTCCAAATCAGCTGTCTGTTGTACAAGGTGTTTTCACCATGATTTTCCTTGGGGAAATGAGTTGAAGATTGCACGAAGTGTACATGGAGGGAAGGGAGGGAAGAATGAGAAGGAGAAAAAAAAACCTGTAGGAATAACAGGAACTGTGACTGCCACGTGGACAAGCACTCCATCAAGCTAAGCACCTTAAATAATCCCATTAGCATCCTTTAATATGCATCAATGCCATATTTGAGTGCAGATCTGTTTCTTCCTCATTGTTTTCTCTTTTTTTTACTTCATTTTCTTTTTCTTTTTTTCTTTTTTAAAATTTTTTTATTGAATATAAATATTAAAAAAGACATACGTAATATATACACAACAAACATTTATACAACATATACACAAAAAGAGTATAATTTCTTCTTAAGCATTTTTTCAGAGTGACATTCTACAATTCTGCTTATGATATATTCCTTCACCTCTCCTTAATCTAATAACACTTTTTATTATATATATATATATATATATATATATTTTTTTATATTTTTTTTTTTGTATATTTCTGATTTTTAACCAATTATGCCAATTATTCCATATATATATATATATGTTTATGTAAATTTTTAAATATATATATATTTAAATCGGTAATATTTCCCCCTATATTTTTTGTATATTTCTGATTTTTAACCAATTATGCCAATTATTCCATATTTTGTAATAATCTGATTCTTCTCTTTCTTGTAATTCTTTGGTTAACCTATCCATTTCAGCGCATTCTAAAATTTTTCCTATTACTTCTGTTTCACTTGGTGTTTTTTCTTGCTTTGAATTTTTTCCTCATTGTTTTCAGTGGTAAGAATAATTACCAATTTGATTGATTCATGCATTAGACAAATTCATTTATTTTCACTCTGTAAAGCCTGGCCGAAATTAAGAGGACACAAAATAATCACTTAAATAGGAGCCCAACTGTGTTCGACAGCTGCCAAAAAAGCCAACACAATCCTAGGCTGCATTAACAGAGGGATTAGAGTCAAAATCACGTGACGTTCTAATACCGCTTTACAAAGCCTTAGTAAGGCCACACTTGAAATACTCCATCCAGTTTTGGTCACCGTGTTGTAAAAAAGATATTGAGACCACTGGTGGGTTTCAAATTTTTTTACTACCGGTTCTGTGGGCGTGGCTCTAGGTGGACGCGGCAGGAGAAGGATACTGTAAAATCTCCATTCCCTCCCCACTCCAGGGGAAGGATACTGTAAAATCTCCATTCCCTCCCCACTCCAGGGGAAGGATACTGTAAAATCTCCATTCCCTCCCCGCTCCAGGGGAAGGATACTGTAAAATCTCCATTCCCTCCCCGCTCCAGGGGAAGGATACTGTAAAATCTCCATTCCCTCCCCGCTCCAGGGGAAGGATACTGTAAAATCTCCATTCCCTCCCCGCTCCAGGGAAAGGATACTGTAAAATCTCCATTCCCTCCCCGCTCCAGGGAAGGATACTGTAAAATCTCCATTCCCTCCCCGCTCCAGGGAAGGATACTGTAAAATCTCCATTCCCTCCCCGCTCCAGGGGAAGGATACTGTAAAATCTCCATTCCCTCCCCTCTCCAGGGAAGGATACTGTAAAATCTCCATTCCCTCCTTACTCCAGGGGAAGGATACTGTAAAATCCCATTCCCTCCCCACTCCAGGGGAAGGATACTGTAAAATCTCCATTCCCTCCCCGCTCCAGGGGAAGGATACTGTAAAATCTCCATTCCCTCCCCGCTCCAGGGGAAGGATACTGCAAAATCTCCATTCCCTCCCCACTCCAGGGGAAGGATACTGCAAAATCCCCATTTCCTCCCAATCAGCTAGGACTCGGGAGGAAGAGAATAGATGGGGGTGGGGCCAGTTAGAATTTTTACTACCGGTTCTCCAAACTACTCAAAATTTCTTCTACCGGTTCTCCAGAACTGGTCAGAACCTGCTGAAACCCACCTCTGGTTGAGACTCTGGAAAGAGTGTAGAGAAGAGCAACAAGGGTGATTTGGGGGGGCTAGAGGCTAAAATGTACGACAAACAGTTGCAGGAACTGTGTATGTATTTATTATACTGTGTGTAATGAAATAATAATGTATATTATTATACATTATACTGCGTATAATGAAAAGAAGGATGAGGGTTGACGTCAGAGGGGGTATTTAGCCGGTTCGGAGCAGTTCAGGCAAACCGGTAGCGGAAATTGCAGATGGACCTGACCAGGGGTGGGTTCTAAAAATTTTTATTACCAGTTCTGTGGGCGTGGCTTATTTCGTGGACGTGGCTTGGTGGGGCGGGATAATGTGACTGGGTGGGCGTGGCCAACTTTGTTTTTTTTTTTACTTTTAAAAGCTTTTTTTCTACAATCTCTTCTGCAGAAAAATGCTTTTAAAAGTAAAAAAAAAAAAGCCTCTGATGAGGTGGGCAGGGTAAGCGAGCGGCGACCGGGCCAGGGACCGATTCGGGGGCGTGGCCAGCCAATGTTATTACTGGTTCTCCGAACTACTACAAATTTTTACTATCGGTTCTTGCGAACCGGTGCGAACCGGGAGCAACCCACTACTGGACCTGCCCACCCGCCCTGGCTCTATGCCATCCTATTTAGGCACGTTTTTGAGGCCAGGTGCATACATGGAAGGAGTGCATGTGAGCAAAACACATATGTGGAAGGCCGAGTGCATGCATGGAAGGCACACGCACACGCATGAAGTGAGCGTGTGCGCGGCGAACCGGTGGTAACAAAATGTGAGACCCACCACTAGGTGATATGATAGAAGTCTTCTAATATTTGAGGGGCTGCCACAAGGAAGAGGAGGGGGGTTCCCTCCTAACTCTGTTCGTCTGTTACTCAGAGCTCATATTGGAAAATTCAAGCATGATTGACGAAGGCTCACATTTTTTTTATGACTATGGCTTTAGACGAGGAGGGGCAGGGAAGTGTCCTCTGCCACTAACATTTTACCCAGTTTCATTTCTGTTAATCCATCCTCTGAAACTGAGCTGCAGATCTTTGCCAGAGATTTTAGGATCATTTTGGGTAATCAGGAGCTGGGAATGTTTTTAAGGATAAGAACCAGAGGTGTTATTCATCTGGTTCGGACCAGTTCTGACGAACCGGTAGCGGCGACTGTGGGAGGGCACAGCCAACTGCCCCGGCGTAATGCCGTCGTATTTAGCCATGTTTTCATGGCCGGGCACATGCATGGAATGCGTGCATGCGCACGAAGCGAGCGTGCGTGCACGTGGCGAACCTGTAGTAATGATATTGTAAATCCACCTCTGGTAAGAGCAGAACAGTAATGGAACCAGTTAGGAAACGGAACTAGGAGTCTTTGGACAATTGGCTCTTTCTTGTGTGTGTTGCGGGGGGAGGAGGCATGAACTCTGCCTCAGGCAAGGCTGAATTTGATGGCTTCACTTGAGCTTTTGAGTTCTATTGCATCAAGTCTAGGTCTTATGTTTTGGTAGGACCAAGGCCGCTGGTTCTGGGTGAAACTTCTTCACATCATCGCTAGATTTCAGAACTGAGAAACCCGAAAGGACCATCTCTGAATCCCTTCGCCCTTCCATCCTAAACTGCATTTGCAATACAGAATTACAGAGAGTTGGAAGGGACCTTGGAGGTCTTCTAGTCCAACCCCCTGCTCAAGCAAGAAACCCTAAAGCATTTCAGACAAATCGTTGTCCAATCTCTTCTCGAAAACCTCCCGTGATGGAACACCCACAACTTCTAGTGGCCAGCTGTTCCACTGTTTGATTGTTCTCACTGCCAGAAAATTTCTCTTTAGTTCTAGGTTGGTTCTCTCCTTGATTATTTTCCATAATAATGTTCTCTTTTAGTGGTTGTAAATTGAGGACTACCTGTATACACTTCTGGAGGAGAATTGTCTTCACTGGTAGACAATGAGCCTGCTTTAATTTCCAAAATAGTTTGCAATAAAAAAACCAAGGTTTAAATCCTCTACCCCGTTGAAATATCCTAGCCAAAACAGCTGGTCAGCAGGTCAGTTAAAGTCCCTGGGCTGCTGTTCCATAGAGAATCAGCCTCTTAGCTTTAAGCTTGAGTTATCTTGGGTTTGTTTGTTTTAAGTAGCTTGGTTTATTTGTCTCAGTAAGATGAAGGTTAAGGGGTCCCTGCGGATTTTATTCTGTTAGTCGTTGGCAGCTATACTGGCCATTGCTCATCTCCATTTCAAGGCCATTGAGCTAGTGTTGTCGGGAGACATTTCCATGGTCACATGGCCAGCATGACATCATGGAGGACTGTTACCTTCCCACCAAAGTGGTACCTATTTATCTACTCGCATTTACATGCTTTCAAACTGCTAGGTGGGCAGGAGCTAGAGCTAGGAACGGGAGCTCACTCCATCACATGCCACTGGGGTCTCGAACCTGGGCTGCTGGCTTTCCAGCTGATAAGCTCAGCGTCTTAATTGCTGAGCCACCGCTCCACCCCATTTGTCTCAGTGAATTTTTGAACATTCAGCAATGGGAGTGAATTCCCTAAGCCGAGACCGCACATCATGCAACCCACAGGTTGCAACGGGGGTGTAAAATTCCACACCGATGTGCTGCAGCATTTTGAATATCCTCACCTCGAAAACCTAAAGTTGCTTGCTGTTCCCATTTTAAGTTTTTACTGGCAATGCTTAGGGGAGTGAGGGTGATATGGGAAGAAATGGAATTGAAATGAATGTGATAAATCTTAGGCTTTGAGGCGGAAAAATGGATTCATAAGTGTTGTAACAATCTTCAAAAATGGTAAAGCTGGAAAAGAAAAGGAGTTCTGTTAAAATAAGGGTGGACTTTGCTTATAGAGTGGCTGGGCCACCTGGTTGATGTAGCAATAGCAATAGCACTTAGACTTTATACTGCTTCATAGTGCTTTCATAGCCCCCTCTAAGCGGTTTACAGAGTCAGCCTCTGGCCCCCAACAATCTGGGTCCTCATTTTACACACGTCGGAAGGAGGGAAGGCTGAGTCAACCTTGAGGCAGTCAGGATCGAACTCCAGACTTGGGCAGAATTAACCTGCAATACTGCATTCTAACCACTGTGCCAACAGGACTCTTCCTTCCTTCCTTCCTTCCTTCCTTCCTTCCTTCCTTCCTTCCTTCCTTCCTTCCCTTTTCTCTCTTCCAATCTTAGCACTTAGCAATAGCACCTAGACTTATGTACCACTTCACAGGGCTTTTACAGCCCTCTCTAAGCGGTTTACAGAGTCAGCCTCTTGCCCCCAACAATCTGGGTCCTCATTTTACCCACCTCGGAAGGATGGAAGGCTGAGTCAACCTTGAGCCTAGTGAGATTCGAACTGCCAAGTTGCAGGCAGCTGGCAGTCAGCAGAAGTCGCCTGCAGTACTGCACACTGACCACTGCGCCACCATGGCTCATTAGGTGTGAAGTTTGTTTTTGTGTCTGATTGAAGGAAAGTTAACAGAATAACACAGTTGGAAGGGACCTTGGAGGTCTTCTAGTCCAACCCCTTGCTCAAGTAGGAGACCCTATACTATTTCAGACAAATGGATGTCCAATTTCTTCTTGAAAAGCTCCTGTGATGTAGCACCCACCACTTCTGGAGGCAAGTCGTTCCACTGTTTAATTTCAAGAATAACAGAGTTGGAAGGGACCTTGGAGGTCTTCTAGTCCAACCCCCTGCCCAGGCAGGAAACCCTACACCCCTTCAGACAAATGGTTATCCAACCTCTTCTTAAAAACTTCCAGTGTTGGAGCATCCACAACTTCTGGAGGCAAGTTGTTCCACTGATTAATTGTTCTCAATGCCAGGAAATTTCTCCTGGGTTCTAAGTTGCTTCTCTCCTTGATTAGTTTCCATCCATTGTTTCTTGTCCTGCCCTCAGGGGCTTTGGAGAAGAGGTTATCCCGTCTTCTTTTGTGTCAGCCCCTTAGTGGTCCCTGTTGCCATGTACCGAAACCGAAAAGTGACAAAAAGGAAAGCCGAAACTACAGGGGAGTTCTTTGTAAATTAGCACCCATGATGAGAAGGATTTTGACAAATGTCAGCATATGGATTGAAGAGAATATTCATAGCTCAGCACTAAAGTGTGGGTGACCTTGGTATTCTCGGAACTTGGTGGTTTCCTTGCAGATGTTTCATGACCCAACTAGGTAGCATCATCAGTGCTAGAAGGGGAGGGGGTTTGCAGGGAGGAGGAAGGGGACTGTAAGATCCTTGGTGCTCTCTGAACTTGGTGGTTTTCTTGCAGACGTTTCATTACCCAGTTAGGGAATATCATCAGTGCTAGAAGGGGGTGGGGTTGAAGAGGAGGAGGAGGAGCAGGAGGAGGAGAAGGGAGGAGGTGTTCTTTTTTATACAAAGTCAGCTTATTGCCCCCACAATCCGGGTCCTCATTTTACCTACCTCGAAAGGATGGAAGGCTGAGTCAACCTTGAGCCTGGTGAGAGTTGAACTTGCAGTAATTGCAGGCAGCTGGCAGCTAAGTTGTCAGGTTTTGAGGTCGTCTCAAATAAATTGCATTTCAAACAAAGTCTTTGATGAAAAACTCCCATTTATTAAGCACGACATTCTAACTCCGACTCCATCGTAGCCAACACTGACTTCCTGACCCAAAACCCTCCCTTTCCTTTCCCCACTCCTCTGCACTCATTGTCCATCTTCTAAGTCACTCTACCCCTAATCTACTGCTCCAGCTCAAAGGAATTTCCCCCCTCCCATCCCATCTCCTAGGGGATATTATCTCCAGGGAAAATAAGTAGGTGAAAAGTCAAACGTCCCTTTCCAGACGCCTCCGCTTCTCCTTCTTATGTCAGCACTAGAGTAAATGCAGCTTGAAGTGCTGACAAGTGTTACTTAAGTGTATATATGTATTTTATTTGGCTGTTCACCGCCCTGAGTCCTTCGGGAGTAGGGCGATATACAAATTCAATGAAAAAAAAAAGTGATACTTAACAGCACTTTAGTCCGCTGTGCCACCAAGGCTCCTGAATGGGGTTTGTGGTGGGGGGGAGGAAGAGGAGGAGGAGGAGGAGGAAGAGGAGGAAGAGGAGCAGGAGGAGGACTGTGGGATCCTTTGTGCTCTCTGAACTGGGTGGTCAAAACTGTGTTTTCCCAGTTGTTACAAAAGCTGCATCTTCAGAAGGTGGCAGGAAAATAATAAATGGATGCCTTTGAAGCGTGGTGTTGGAGAAAATTGTTGAAAATACCTAGGACCACGAGAATGAATTATTCATATTAGATGAAGTAAACCTGCTTTGCTCACCAGAAGGGCCAGTTAATGAAGCTATTAAATATTGGGGACATAAATTGCAAAGGCAGGAAGCAGTTGAAGGGACTCTGACCCGTGGGGGGAAAAAAATCAAAGGCATTTGAAAAAGGGCCGATAGAAGGCAAGGTAGCCTGATGCTACCACTAACTGAGGTACCATGGAGGTAAGAGAAATGTTAGACTTAACTGTGGTTGTAAACTGGGGACTATCTGTATAAGCAGACAGCAGACAGTTTACCGAGATAGTAACCAATCAAGAACAGACCAAAAAAAATCCCAACTCTATTGTTACACTGATGATGTTACCTAGTTGGGTCATGAAATGTCTGTAAGAAAACATCCAAGCTCAGAAAGCACCAAGGACTCCATAGTCTTCCTCCTCTTCCTCCTCCTCCTCCTCTTCCTCCTCCTCCTCCTCCTCCTCCTCCTCCTCCTCCTCCTCCTCCCCACAAACCCCACTCTCTTCCTGCACTGATGATGTTACCTAGTTGGGTCATGAAATGTCTGTAAGAAAACATCCAAGCTCAGAAAGCACCAAGGACTCCATAGTCTTCCTCCTCCTCCTCCTCCTCCTCCTCCTCCTCCTCCTCCTCCTCCTCCTTCTCCTCCTCCCCACAAACCCCACTCCCTTCTAGCACTGATGATGTTAGACTTTTTTTTTTTTTGCTTTAATTTATATGCCGCCCTTCTCCGGAGACTCAGGGCGGCTTACAATGCGTTAAGCAATAGCCTTCATACTTTTGTATATTTATACAAAGTCAGCTTATTGCCCCCACAAACTGGGTCCTCAATTTACCTACCTTAGAAAGGATGGAAGGCTGAGTCAACCTTGAGCCTTGGCGAGATTCGAACCAGCAGTAATTGCAAGTTTCATGACCCAACTAGGGAACATCATCGATGCTAGAAGGGAAAAAGGTTTGCAGAGAAACGCCTGCAAGAAAACATCCAAGCTCGGAGAGCACCAAGGCCCCCACAGTCCTCCTCCTTCTCTTCTTCTTCCTCTCCTCCTCTTCCTCCTCCTCCTCCTCCTCCTCTCCCAGCACTAAAGACCCCACCGAACCCATAATTTTCAAGGTGACAAACAAAACCAGAGAACTTAGTTGATCAGGATTTATAATCCACGTTCCTAAATTTGGTTACTTTGCCCTTTATCAGAAAATCTGAATTTGCTGAATTGGTCCTATATTTCTGTACCTGGGGGAGATGGACAGAAATTGGGGATGGGTCTCCTGCCCCAGGTGCAGATGTCCCCACCAAGAGCTTTGCAGGACCCCAACTGGATTATCATCGTGGCTAGAAGCAAAGCGTCCCCATTTGTTTGCCTTCCATGCCATGGCAAGGATCTGTTCGCAGTCAGAATAATCCAATTTAAAGAAATGATTCATATTAGTGAGCACATCTGTCTGAGGCCCGAGCAAAACCCTGGTGTTAGTTTAATAAATGATGTTCATTAAACTCGGCTGAAAATATAATCTGGAGAGACTGATGGAGCAAACAGAGCAAAGAATAAGCTAACGGAGCCGCACAATTATCTGCCTATCATTTGTTCTGGTGCCAATGCAGAAGTAAGCCTTGTTTGCTGAAATCTTAATTTCGTTTGGCTGAGGCCGAATCCATCAAAAAAGTCGAGCCGGCAGATGATGCTCTCGTTTCTCAAAATCTGTCAGAAAAAGGTAAAAAAAAAAAAAAGAGCTGTTTTTCTTGATCGGGCCTACAGCAGAATTTAAAAAATTGAATGTTAAGGATGAGCAAAGAAATGTATCTCCGGGACAGATGGTCCAAGCTCAGGACTTAAATTGTTGTGGTCTGTTGGCCGCCGACCCCTCCAGCAGCCGAATCAGAGGAGGAAGAGGAGGAGGCGTGGGAGTCAGGATCAGCATGAAGGCAACCTGAGAGCTCCAAGGGGGAAGAGGGAATGGAGCTGGCAGAGAGATAGACAGAGACAGAATCTGGACTGTCCGTCAGCCCTTAGATGGAGAGTCAACAGCCCCCAGGTCCGGAGGTGTCTGATGAGGAACAGCTGGGTCCAGAGCCTGATGTATGGGTGCCCAGAAGGCAGAGGAGAGGAGAGCAGTGGAAATCTATGGGCCAGTCCTTGGGACAGAAGACGCATGGATGCGCAGAAGGCAGAGGAGAGGGAGAGCCGAGAAATCTATGGGCCAGTCCTTGGGACAGAAGACGCATGGATGCACAGAAGGGGCAGAGGAGAGGAGGCCGGGGAAATCTATGGGCCAGTCCTTGGGACAGAAGACGCATGGATGCGCAGAAGGCAGAGGAGAGGAGAGCCGGGGAAATCTATGGGCCAGTCCTTGGGACAGAAGAAGGACATGGATGCGCAGAAGGCAGAGGAGAGGAGAGCCGGGGAAATCTATGGGCCAGTCCTTGGGACAGAAGACGCATGGATGCGCAGAAGGCAGAGGAGAGGAGAGCCGGGAAAATCTATGGGCCAGTCCTTGGGACAGAAGACGCATGGATGCGCAGAAGGCAGAGGAGAGGAGAGCAGTGGAAATCTATGGGCCAGTCCTTGGGACAGAAGACGCATGGATGCGCAGAAGGCAGAGGAGAGGAGAGCCGGGAAATCTATGGGCCAGTCCTTGGGACAGAAGACACATGATGCGCAGAAGGCAGAGGAGAGGAGAGCAGTGGAAATCTATGGGCCAGTCCTTGGGACAGAAGATGCATGGATGCGCAGAAGGCAGAAGAGAGGAGAGCCGGGGAAATCTATGGGCCAGTCCTTGGGACGGAAGAGCCACCGCTGCAAGTGAAGCCCCTCCCTACCTCTGGGGATAAAAGGCAGGGGTCGGAGATGAATAGATGTGGCAGACAACTATTCATCTTCTGGCTGGACCGATTTGTTAGCCTGCGGTGAGAAAGAAACTTTTTGCTGGGGCTGCCGGGCTCCTAAGAAAGGAATCTTTTCAGACCTTCAGAGGGTTTGTCGTGTTTGGGGAGCTGGGTCAGAACATAAATCTTGAACTTGGAAGATGAGCCTCATGAGGCAGGGATAGTGAGGTCAACGCAGATAGATTTTACACTTAGGAAGAAAAAACAAAAAAACAAAGGCACAAGTACAGATTAGGCAAAACCTGGCTCAAAAACAGTAATCGTTAGAGGGACCTTGGAGTCTTAGCGGAGGATTGTTTAAACATGAGCCAGCGGTGTGTGGCAGCAGCCAAAAAAGCGAATACAATCCTTGGTTGTATAAACAGAGGCACAGAATCAAAATCACATGAAGTAGTAGTATCACTTTATAAAGCCTTAGTAAGGCCACACCTGGAATCCTGCATCCAGTTTTGGTCCCCACATTACGAAAACGAAGTGGAGACTTTGGAAAAAGTGCAGAGAAGAGTAACTAAAATGATTAAATGCCTGGAGATTAAAACATATGAAGAACGGTTGCAGGAACTGGGTATGGCTTATCTGGAGAAAAGAAGGACTTGGGTGACGTGATAGCTGTTTTCCAGTATTTGAGGGGCTGCCACAAAGAGGAGGGGGTCAAATTATTTTCCAAAGCACCTGAAGGCAGGACAAGAAGCCATGGATGGAAATGAATCAAGGAGCGAAGCAAAACTGGAATAAAGGAGACATTTCCTGTCAATTAGAACAATTAATCAATGGAAGGAGTTGCCTTTACAAGTTATGGGTGCTCCATCACTGGAGGCTTTTAAGAAGGGAACTGGACAACCATTTGTCTGAAATGGCATAGGGTCTCCTCAGGGGTGGGTTCTAAAAATTTTTACTACTGGTTCTGTGGGCGTGGCTTATTTTGTGGGCGTGGCTTGATGGTGTTGTGACAATTCTTTAGGATTTAGCAGAGGTACTGGTCTACCAGGCTTTTAACTGCTTGCAGAGCTGTACCGGTCTACTCATTTGTTTTTGGAGGCACCGATCTATTCATTCGTTTTTGGAGGCACTGGTCTACTCATTTGTTTTTGGAGGCACCGGTCTACTCATTTGTTTTTGGAGGCACTGGTCTACTCATTTGTTTTTGGAGGCACCGGTCTACTCATTTGTTTTTGGAGGCACCGGTCTATTCATTTGTTTTTGGAAGCACCGGTCTACTCATTCGTTTTTGGAGGCACCGGTCTATTCATTTGTTTTTGGAAGCACCGGTCTACTCATTTGTTTTTGGAGGCACCGATCTATTCATTTGTTTTTGGAAGCACCGGTCTACTCATTTGTTTTTGGAGGCACCGGTCTACTCATTTGTTTTTGGAGGCACCGGTCTATTCATTTGTTTTTGGAAGCACCGGTCTACTCATTCGTTTTTGGAGGCACCGGTCTATTCATTTGTTTTTGGAAGCACCGGTCTACTCATTCGTTTTTGGAGGCACCGTCTATTCATTTGTTTTTGGAAGCACCGGTCTACTCATTCATTTTTGGAGGCACCGGTCTACTCATTTGTTTTTGGAGGCACCGGTCTACTCATTTGTTTTTGGAGGCACCGGTCTACTCATTTGTTTTTGGAGGCACCGGTCTACTCATTTGTTTTTGGAGGCACCGGTCTACTCATTTGTTTTTGGAGGCACCGGTCTACTCATTTGTTTTTGGAGGCACCAGTCTACTCATTTGTTTTTGGAGGCACCGGTCTATTCATTCGTTTTTGGAGGCACCGGTCTACTCATTTGTTTTTGGAGGCACCGGTCTATTCATTTGTTTTTGGAAGCACCGGTCTACTCATTTGTTTTTGGAGGCACCGGTCTATTCATTTGTTTTTGCAAGCACCGGTCTACTCATTCGTTTTTGGAGGCACCGGTCTATTCATTTGTTTTGGAGGCACTGGTCTACTCATTTGTTTTTGGAGGCACCGGTCTACTCATTTGTTTTTGGAGGCACCGGTCTACTCATTTGTTTTTGGAGGCACCGGTCTATTCATTTGTTTTTGGAGGCACTGGTCTACTCATTTGTTTTTGGAGGCACCGGTCTACTCATTTGTTTTTGGAGGCACCGGTCTATTCATTCGTTTTTGGAGGCACTGGTCTACCACCACACTGCCTTTTAACACTGATCAGCTGTAGGGCAGCCCTTTGAAGCCCTACGGCATGAGTTTAAACAGTTTTTTTCCTTCTAGTCGATCAGCTGGGACTCGGGAGGCAGCAATAGATTGGGGGTGGGGCCAAATTAAAGGTAAGAATAATGCGGGGGGGGGGGCGGGAGGGCCCAGCTCCCAAACAAAGAGAACCGGTTTGGTGACGTCATATCGTCACCGCTACCGGCTCGGCCAAACCCACCACTGGGTCTCCTGCTTGAGCAGGGGGTTGGACTAGAGGACCTCCAAGGCATCTTCCAACTGTGTTATTCTCTTAATTAACCAGAAGCAATGGATGGAAACGAATCAAGGAGAGAAGCAACCTAGAATTAAGGAGAAATTTCCTGACAGAACAATTAATCAGTGGAACTTGCTTACAAAAGTTGTGGGTTCTCCATCACTGGAGGTTTTTAATAAGAAATAGGACAACCATTTGTCTAAAATGATATAGGGCCGTGACGGCGAACCTATTGCACAGATGCCATAGGTGGCACGCAGAGCCATATCTGTGGGCACGTGAGCGTTGCCCTACTCAGCTCCAGCTCCATACTGTTGTGGCCTGTCCAGGTTGTGTACAGACTTTGTGTGTGCTGCGTTCTTTGGGTCTGTAGCTGGGGCAGAACACATATGCACGCTGACCAGCTAATTTTCGGGCCTTTCAGGCCCACCTGAAGTCAGGAAATGGGCTGTTTCCGGCCTCCGTGGGGGGAGGGAAGGCTGTTTTTGCCCTCCCCAGGCTCCAAGAAAGCCTCTGGAGCCTGGGGAGGGCGAGAAACGGGACTACCAGGCCTACCGTTCCATCGCGTGCCAGCATGGGTAGTGTGTGGGGGGGTGTCACACGTGCATGCTCGGGGGGGGGGGCACATTGAATTATGGGTATGGGCACACGCGTGCGTGACACCCCCCCCCACGTGATCCCTGCTTTTGGCACACGACGACAAAAAGATTAGCCGTCACTGGTATAGGATCTCCTGCTTGAGCAGGGGGTGGACTAGAAGACCTCCAAAGTCCCTTCCAACTCTGTTATTCTGTTATTTCTTATATTTTCCAGCCAGGGAAGGTTTTTTTTCCCCCACGTACAAGCAGCCCTCAAATTCCATACATCTGGATGGAACCAATTGTGGGGGGGGAAGTTGGGGGTCCTTCACATACTGTAGCAACCTGTTCGCCCACATTTCCAACCGGAAATGTGAGTGTGCGCTGTCCATGCATGAATGCGGCATCAAAAACACAGCGATATAGGACAGGATTGCACTTGGGCGAGTGTGCGGGGCCATCTGCAGGTCGCCACTATCGGTTTGCCTGAACCAGTCTGAACCGAACCGGCTGAATACCACCTCTGCTCATAAGCTTTCGGCATTCATTACAAGGGAATTCAGTTACCTTTAGCATTGAAGGCATCTTTGCTGTAATGCAATCTTTCTTCCCTCTTCCATTCCTCTTCAATCAGTCCTCTCCATTTCCCCCGCAGACACCAACACAACACCTGCACACCTGCAATTCATATCCATTGTATTGGATGGATATACAACATGTACATGGCACCCCTTCTCCAGCTGGTGCCCAGAAAAATCCAAAGGTCCACGAAGAGGCAACTAGAGATAGTCCTGTGGTCTTATAACCACAATCGAGCCCAAATTGCTAAACAGGAAAGGTGTTAAGTGAGTTTTGTTTCATTTTACAACCTTTCTTCTTGCAGTTGTTAAGTGAACCACTGCCATTGTTAAGTTACTAACACAGTTGTTCAGTGAATATGGCTTCCCCGTTGACTTCGCTGGTCAGAAGTTCGCAAAAGGGGATCACGTGACCCCGAGACACTGCAACCGTCATAAATATAAGTCAGTTACCAAGCGTCTGAATTTTGACCATGGGGTTGCTGCAATGGTCATAAGTGTGAAAAATAGTCATAATTCACTTTTTTAGTGCCATTGTGGTTGATCCTAACGTCTGTATAAACCTTCCTGGAGAAGAAGACGATTCTAGAAGGCCAGGCAGAGCTGTGGGTGGAGTCAAGAAAGGAATAAGTTTGGAATCATTTTGTTCCCACAAGCAGTCTAGATGTTCTGTCCCCATCGCACGCACACACACAAACAGACAGCCAGGAGTTAATGAATCAAACAGTCAGGAATTCCTTTAAGATAACAGGCTTGGCAGCGACCCATGAACTGCCTGCCAAGAGATTTTACTCACTAAGGGAGGTTTTTTCTCCTCAGTCCGATATATCAAATTAATTCCACAAAGCAAAGAATTGTCAAAGTCCAGTCCGAAGAAATCCAAAAAGAGATTCTAACAGGGTTCTAGAAACACGATATGACTTCCAAGCTTTTCAATTTGTCTGTCACAAGGCCTGAATAGCCGACACACCCCCTTTTATCCCTTGTGAGGTGTTGTTCAGTGACTCAGCTCAATCTCTGGCCCGCCCACGCCTCTTTCTCTGCTGTGCGCGCTTATCCTTCCGACGCTGTCTGGGATCCAGCCAAAACTCATCCCCCTGTTCTGTCCTCGTCTCACACATGCACACAAACAGTCAGCCAGGAGTTAAAATAAACTTGCAGGCAATAATTTCCTTTGATAACAGAATTGGCAGCAGCTCAGTAGCTGCTTGCCAAAAACTTTACTCACAGAGGGAGGTGTTCCTCCTCCGTCAGATAAACCAAAATAAATTCACAAAGCCAAAGAATTGTCAAGTCCAGTCCATAATAAATCCAAGGAAGGCAGATAATGAAGTTCCAGAGACACAATATGACTTGCTAGCTGTTCAGTTTTGTCCGTCACAAAGCCTGAATGGCCACCACACCCCCTTTTATCCCCTGTGGGGTGTGGTCCAGTGACTCAGCTTAATCTCTGGCACGCCTCCTTCTCTGCTGCGTGCGCTTGTCTTTCCGACGCTGGTGGGGATCCAGCCAAGACTTATCTCCGTCGCTGTCTAACTGCGGTTTCTCAGAGATGCCTGGTTCCTGGCCTATCTCTTCTCCTTCGGAAGATACCTGAGGCATTGCCAGAGAGGAGGGTCCTGGAGAGGGGGGCCTTGCCAACTCCTCTCCTTCACTTTCGGAGTCTTCTCCTTCCGATAAGACAGGCTCGGGGGTCGGAGTCACAACACCCCCTCGCTCTCTATCTGCGGCTGCTCCGAAGTGCCTTGCTCCTGGCATAACTCTTGACCTTCAGAGGAAACCTGAGGCATTGCCAGAGGGGAGGGTCCTGGAGAGGGAGGCCTTGCCAAATCCTCTCCTTCACCTTCTGAGTCCCCTCCCTCTGTTAGGACAGGCTCGGGGGTTGGAGTCACAACACTAGGTCTAAGCTCTCTTGAATTGCGTTAACTGTTATCTAACATCAGTTTAACTTGAACTTATCTCTTTGTGCCTGACAAAGGGTTAGGGTTAAGGTTAAGGTTAAGGTTAAGGTATATGGTGGCTCAGTGGCTAAGACACTGAGCTTGTCGATCAGAAGGTCAGCAGTTCAGCACTTCGAATCCCTAGAGCTGCGGAATGGGGTGAGCTCCCAATTCTTGTCCCAGCTTCTGTCAACCTAGCAGTTCGAAAGCACTTTAAAAAATGCAAGTAGAAAAATAGGGACCACTTTTGGTGGGAAGGTAACAACGCTCCATGCTCCATGTCAAAAACAGATCATGCCAGACTAATCTTATTGTATTCTTTGACAAAGTGACAAAATTAATGGACCGGAGGAATACTGTCGATATAATTAACTTGGAGTTCAGTAAAGCATTTGATAAAGTAGACCATAAGCTACTACTAGATAAAATAGAAAAACTGTGGGTTAGATAGCATCACCACCAGATGGATTCGTAACTGGCTGACCAATCGCACTCAACGCCTAGTCCTCAATGGAACTGCACCTACATGGAGGGAAGTATGCAGTGGAGTGCCCCAAGGCTCTGTTTTAGGCCCAGTGCTCTTCAACATCTTCATCAATGACTTGGACGAGGGGATAGATGTGGAACTCATCAAATTTGCAGATGACACCAAGCTAATAGCCAACACTCCAGAAGATAGGCTCAAGGTATAGAAGGATCTTGACAGACTTGAACATTGGGCGCTATCTAACAAAGTGAAATTCAACAGTGAAAAAAGTAAGGTTCTACATTTAGAGAAGAAAAACAAAATGCACAGGCACGGTATATGTGGTACCTTACTCAATAGTAGTAACTCTGAGAGGGATCTTGGAGTCCTAGTGGACAACCATTTAGATATGAGCCAGCCGTGTGCAGCAGCTGCCAAAAAAGCCAACAAAGTTCTGGGCTGCATCAACAGAGGGATAGAATCAAGATCATGTGAAATGTTAATCCCACTTTATAAGGCCTTGGTTAAGGCCACACTTGGAATCCTGCATCCAGTTTTGGTGGCCAAGATGTAAAACGAGATGTGGAGACTCTAGAAAGAGTGCAGAGAAGAGCAACCAAGAGGATTAGGGGACTGGAGGCTAAAACATATGAAGAACGGTTGCAGGAACTGGGTAAGTCTAGTTTAATGAAAAGAGGGACCAGGGGAGACATGATAGCAGTGTTCCAATATCTCAGGGGCTGCCACAAAGAAGAGGGAGTCAAACTATTCTCCAAAGCACCTGAAGGCAGGACAAGAAGCAAAGGGTGGAAACTAATCAAGGAGAGAAGCAACTTAGAACTAAGGAGAAATTTCCTGAGAGTTAGAACCTTTGGCGTTGAGTCATGCCGGCCACATGATCACGGAGACGTCTTCAGACAGTGCTGGCTCTTCGGCTTAGAAACAGAGATGAGCACCGCCCCCTAGAGCTGGAAACAACTAGCGCACATGTGCGGGGGAACCTTTACCTTAAGGCTAAGGATGTTTTCCCCCAACCAGGTTCACAAGTAAGAGTCAGAGAAAACCATGTTGGGTTGTGACTGTGAAAAGAGAAAATTAGTCCACTTTTGTTGATCAGTTACCGTATTTTTCAGAGTATAAGACACACCTTAGTTTTTGGGGAGGAAAATAAGAAAACAGCTGATTGGCAGATGGATCAGCCTCCCGGAATACCCCCAATCAGCTGTTCCCAGAGGTGAATTTTAGCAACAGGTTTGTTGGTTGTGACATCTGTGCTTTGCTTTTTTTTTTTTTTTTCAAAGGCTTTTTTTTCTACCTATGAAACTTCTGAAACTCTGTTTCAGAAAAAAAAAATTTCCTGCCTCTGAAAGCTTCTGAAACAGACCTTCAGGAAAAAAAGGCTTTTTTTCTGAAGCTCTGTTTGGAGGCTTTTTTTCTGAAGCTTCTTTCAGAGGCTTTTTTTCTGAAGGACTATCTGTACTCTGTTCAGTCTCCTTTCTTTGGTATTGGTATGTAGATTAACGTCTTCCAGTCTGTTGGTTATTATGTCAATCTCCAGATTTGTTAGCATAGTTTGGTTAGAACCAGGGGTCGGTTCTAAATTTTTTTACTACCGGTTCTGTGGGCGTGGCTTATTTTGTGGGTGTGGCTTGGAGGTCATGTGACTAGGTGGGCGTGGCTAGCTGGTCAGAGTCATTTCTGGAAGGTCCTCGCACTTACAACCAGTCCTCGCACATACGACCCGACTCATTTGTTTGCTTTTAACACTGATCAGCTGTAGGACGGCCCTTTGAAGCCCCACGGCAAGAGTTTAAACAGTTTTTTTCCCTCTAGTCATCAGCTGCAACTCAGGAGGCAGCAATAGATTGGGGGTGGGACCAAATAAAAGGTAAGAATAACGGGGGTGGGGTGGGGGGGTGGGGGGGAGAACCGGTTCGGTGACGTCATATCGTCACCGCTACCGGCTCGGCCGAACTGGACTGAACCGGGAGGAACCCACTACTGGTTAGAATGTTTACTGATTCTTCTTTTGTTGCTTGCCATATTATTTTAGATAAAAGCCTTTCAGAGGCTTTTTTTCTGAAGCTTCTTTCAGCCTCTGAAATCTCCGTTTGCGAGGCCGGATGGGGCTACATTAGGAGAATAAGGCGCACCCAGATTTTCACCCTCTTTTTAGGAAGAAAAAGGTGCGTCTTATACTCTGAAAAATACGGTATGTTTATTCTGATATGAGTGTTATGTTCTTTTCTTTTTTTAAAGCAGTCTGAAGTTAACAACATCCAGTAATTAATTAACATATATTTATAGCCTGGTTGGGAAACAGCCCAGATACTTAGATGGGTGTCTACCCTACAGCAAAGGATTAAAAATAGATTTGTGTTTATACCGGTGGCTTCCTTTTAATTCTAGGAGATTTGCTCAATGTTTATTTGGATAACTTGGATAACAATCCAAGTTTCATTGAGGCAATAATTCAATATCTGGCATATCGTTCAAAACGGAGTTTTAGATTTTTTTGAAAAAAAAAGGGGGGGAAAGGAAATTAATAAAAGTTGAATAATTAATAGGTCCGTGAAAGCATATGGAGCAATCAGAGGTTTCAGTCAGTCTTGAGTGTACAGGGACACTAATTTTCATGTCATTCTTTGTAGCTGGTGGGACGTCCTAGTTTTAGTGCAATTAAAAATGAATCGAAAATATTTGGAGCAGGGGTAAAATCTACTTACCTTCCCAACCAGTTTGGAAGTGCACACGCTGCGTCACGTACGCGCACGGACCCTCTGCGCATGGGCAGAGGGTAAAAAACTGGTTTTAACCAGGAAGAAATGACGGCTGGGCAGGTGGGCGGAGCCTCGCGCCACCATCGCTACTAGTTCAGCTGAACTGGTCTGAACTGGGAGCATTTCATCCCTGATTTGGAGCTCATTGCGCTGCGTAACAAATGGAAGGCGATTTGAAGCTGCTGGCCAATAATGATAAGAACAACAATAACAAAGTCAATGCTATAATATTCCATTGAAACTGAAAGATGATTTTAGAAAAGAATAGAATGAATGAGGACTGCAAGGGACCTTGGAGGTCATCTAGTCCAGCCCCCTGCTCAATTTCACTGAGGGCCACATTAGGGCTGTGATTGACCTTGGGGGCAGGGGTGAAATGCTCCCGGTTCAGACCAGATCGCCTGATCCGGTAGCGATGGCAGCAGGTGGTTGGGAGAACCGGTAGCAAAAATCCCTGCCCCCGCCCCCATGCCCAGCTGAGCCGCACGATTATCAGAGGCTTTTTTTTTTTACTTTTAAAAGCATTTTTTCTACAACCTCTTCGGCCAAAAAAATGCTTTTAAAAATTAAAAAAAAAGCCTTTGATGATCGCGCGGCTCAGCTGGGATCATCAGAGGCTTTTAAAAGCATTTTTTCTAAAACTTCTTCGGCCGAAGAAGTTGCAGAAAAAAATGCCTTTAAAAGCCTCTGATGATCCCAGCTGAGTTGCCTGATCGTCAGAGGCTTCTAAAAGCATTTTTTCCTGCAACCTCTTAAGGTTGTAGAAAAAATGCTTTTAAAAGTAAAAAAAAAAAAGTTGGCCACGCCCATCCAGTCACATTACCACCACCACCACCAAGCCACGCCCGCAGAACCGGTAGTAACAAATTTTAGATTTCACCCCTGCTTGGGGGGGCTGGGGCGTGTGGGCGACTGGGTGGGCATGGCCAGCTTGACGCCACTCCCTAAACTGCTGGCATGTTTCCTCTTTGCATTGGATAGACTGGGCCGAAGCCACGCTGGCCTTGTGTTTGACATCCATAGTCGAGAGTTTTTAGAATTCATAGGGGTTCTTGATATAGGAGGAGAAGAAGGGATAGCTAACATATGAGGAACTGTTGCAAGAATTGGGTAAAGATAAAGGTTCCCCTCGCACATACTGTATTTTTCAGAGTATAAGACGCACCTTTCCCCCCAGCTAAAAGGGGGTGAAAATTTAGGTGCATCTTATACACTGAATGTAGCCCCGCCCACCCACTGGCCCCCACCCTTTGGCCTCTGCCTCGCAGCAGTTAACTCCTTGCAAGCAAACAGCAAGAAAAAACAGCTCCCTTCAGCTTCAGCACAGCCTAATTAGCACAAGTTAATTGTATCAGCCTCCTGACTCTCAGCTGATCTGCCCTCAGCTGTTTTGAACAGGCCTCTGCTGCTTGCTGCAAGGAGGTAAATTGCTGGAGCAGATTTTTTTTTCCAGCTATGCTGAAAACGAAACTGAAAGTAAAGCAGGCTGTTTGCTGTTTGCTGCAACGGGGCAAAATTGCTCAGAGGCAGAGGGAGATTTTTTTTTCTTCTTTTCCTCACCAAAAAAGGTAGGTGAGTCTTATACTCCAAAAAATACGGTATGTGCTAGTTGTTCCCGACTCTAGGGAGCGGTGCTCATCTCCATTTCAAAGCCGAAGAGCCAGCGCTGTCCGATGACGTCTCCGGGGTCATGTGGCTGGCATGACTAAACGCCAAAGGCGCACGGAATGCTGTTCCCACCAAAGGTGGTCCCTATTTTTCTACTTGCATTTTTTACCTGCTTTCGAACTGCTAGGTTGGCAGAAGCTGGGACAAGTAACAGGAGCTGACCCCATTATGCGGCACTAGGGATTCGAACCACTGAACCGCCGACCTTTTGATTGACAAGCTCAGCGTCTTAGCCACTGAGCAAACCGTGTCCCTAATTGGGTAGGTCTGGTTTAATGAAAAGAGGGGGAGACATGATAGCAGTCTTCCGCTATCTCAGGGGCTGCCCCAAAGAAGAGGGAGTCAAGTATTCTCCAAAGCACCAGAAGGCAAGAGAAGAAGCAACGGATGGAAACTAATCAAGAAGAAAAGCAACCTAGAACTAAGGAGAAATTTCCTGACAGTGAGAACAATTAATCAGTGGAACGACTTGCCACCAGAAGTTGTGGATGCTCCATCCCTGGAGGTTTTGAAGAAGAGACTGGACAACCATTTGCCTGAAATGGTATAGGGCAGTGATAGCTAACCTTTTTGCCATCGCGTGCCAAAAGCGGGGGGAGCACAGGAGGGTCGCATGCGCGCATGCCCACACCCATAATTCTATGTGCACCGCCCCCGTGCATGCACACGTGACCCCCTTGCGCTCCCCCCGCTTTTGGCACGTAATGGCACGGTGGGCCCGGTAGGCCCGTTTTTTTGCCCTCCCCAGGCTCCAGAGGCTTTCTAGGAGCCTGAGGAGGGCGAAAACGGCCTTTCCCATTCACCCAGAGGCCCTCCGGAGGCCAGAAACGGTCCATTTGCCAACATCTGGTCCCACCTGAAATGGGCTGTTTCTGGCCTCTGGAGGGCCTCTGGGTGAATGGGAAAGGCCGTTTTCGCCCTCCTCAGGCTCCTAGAAAGGCTCTGGATCCTGGAGAGAGAGAAAAACAGGCCTTCCTCACCCCGCAGGCCCTCCGGAGGCAGGAAACTGTCTATTTCCCTACTTCCGGTGGGCCCAGAAGGTCCAAAAATCAGCTGGCCAGCGCAATCATGCACGCCGGAGCTGAGCTCGTGTGCGCATCGATATGGCTCCATGTGCCACCATGGCACGCATGCCATGGGTTCACCATCACGGGTATAGGGTGTCCTGCTTGAGCAAGGGATTGGACTAAAAGATCTCCAGTTCTGTAAAATTATTTTAAATTGGAGGTGACTAAGGACCTCACAAGTGCTTGAGTATAGATGACATTAGATACAGGAGAAACAATTCTTTACTATCCAAAGGTGACCTTCCCTCTTGCTAAATATGACACAGGAATCTGAGAAGGAAAATACAGTATTAAATGAGCTAAACGTGGAGACTTCCTTTGGTCCACCTGTTTAGATGTTCTTCCTACAATATTGTTTCTGTTATGTCTACAGAGGTATGAGGTGATATCCTCTTTGGTTGATTCTTCAATCCATAGGACCTCTAGAGGTCTTTTTTAGAAAGTATAGGTGGTGGGTTATTGTTGATTGACCTCCTTGAGGAATATCTAAGGGTCATGAACAAGAGTTAGGTTAGAGTGGTGTGGTGGCCTAGAGATGGAGCTCTCGCCTCACAATCAGGAGGCTGTGAGTTCGATCCTAGATAGAGTCAGATATTTCTCTCTCTGGGTGCTCTGAGAATATATCTGCTGAATATAACTCCACATTGGTGACAGGAAGGGCATCTGGCCATTAAAACGCTCCATTCAGTTGTCCAGATTCTACCCCGCAAGGGATTACGGGGTCGTTAAACGATGATGTTGAACAAGAGTTAGGTTGGGGAACATGATGTGATTTTTATCTTATTGTGGGTCCTCTGGACTTTTCTGCGTAGGCGTTTTCTTGATGAAAAGAGAATTTAGCTCCTTCATTAGGGAAACTTTAGATACAGTGTGTCGAATAGGTATATCTGCACCAATGTCCATATAGGTAGTCCTCAGCTTACGACCACAACTGAGCCCAACGTTGATGTTGTTAAGTGAGAAATTTGTTCAGTGCATTTTGCCCCATTTCTATGACTTTTCTTAACACGTTTGTTAAGCGAGTCACTGCAGTTGTTAAATTAGTCACATGGTTGTTAAGTGAATCTGGCTTCCCCGCTGACTTGGCTCGTCAGAAGGTCACAAAAGGTCCCGGGGTCACACCGATGGACACGGCGACCGTCGTAATGTGAGTCAGTTGACAAGTGTCTGAATTTTATTCATGTGACCCTGAGGATGCTTACAACGGTCGTAAGGGTGAAAAACGGTCATAAGTCTCTTTTTTTCAGTGCCATGGTAAGCGAACAGTTGTAAGTCGAGGACTATCTGTAGTTGAGCTGGTCGCTGAGTTAAGTTATCCTGTTTTGTGGACTTCCTTGAATCATAAGCTTACTAAATGTGCTAGATTTGTATGCTAGAATAAACAGGAAAAATAGAAATATTCACAAGGACCCTCAAAAAGAAGTTTAATACTTAGCAAGCAACCCAGGTACCCTCTTTCGCCAAAAATAAGACACAACCAGAAAATAAGTCCTAGCATGATTTTTCAGGATGCTCGTAATATAAGCCCAACCCCCCAAAATAAGCCCCAGTTAAGATTGCCAGCCAGATGGGCGCATTTCCCCCAAAATAAGACCTAACCAGAAAATAAGGCCTAATGTATCTTTTGGAGCAAAAATTAATATAAGACCCGGTCTTATTTTCAGGGAAACATGGTAACTACAACACAAAGAGAGAGGGAGGGATGAAGGAGGGTGAGAGAAAGGGAGAGAGGGTGGGGAGAGAGAGAAGGAGAGGGGGAGGGAGGAAGAGAAGGAAAGGGGGAGGGAGGAAAAGAAAGAGGGAGAGAAGGAGAGAGGGATGGAAGGAGGGAGAGGGAGGGAGAGGAAGGGAGGGAGGAAGAGAGAGAAGTAGAGGAATGGAAGGAGGGAGAGAGGGAGGGAGGAAGGAAGAGAGAGAGAGGGAGGGAAAGAAAGAGGGAGAGAGAGAGGGAAGAAGGGAAAGAGAAAGAGAGGGGAAGGGAGAGAAAGCAGGAAAGAGGGAGGGAGAGAAAGAAAGATGGAGAGAGGGGGAGGGAGAGAGGGAAGGAGAGAAAGGAGGAGAGAGAGAGGGAGGAAGGGAAAGAGGGAGAGAGAGAGAGAGGGAGGGAGAGAAAGAAAGAGGGAGAGAGAGAAAGAGGGAGAGAAAGAGGGAGGGAGAGAGAAATGTTGTTTTTCCTCTGCAGCTGGTCAGCCTAGGCTAAATCAGTAACAGATACAGTTAAGTCATCATCATTAAACCTTTTGGGAGAGAATCCGTGGACATTTACATGCCATCTAACTGTCCAAAGACTTGAAGTGGGGAAGGTCTTGTAGGAGTGAATTCTGAGTTCTTTGTAAATTCAAAGACCTTCCTCTTGTTGTCCTGGGCACTGACAGTGTCAGATGGGTGAGTGAGCAAGTAAGTGAGATGATAGACAGAGATATAGGTAAGATACGATAAATACAAAATAGATGGAAAATAAGGTAAAAGTATAGAGAGATCAAGATTGAGAGATAATGATTAGGTTGAGAGAATGAAAAATAAGAGAGGTAAAATAGATGATAGAAATAGATAATGGCTGAGATATTGTAGATGAGAGAGAGGTAATGACAGAGATAGATGATAGATAGATAGATAGATAGATAGATAGATAGATAGATAGATAGATAGATTAGATAGATAGATAGATAGATAGATGGATGGATAGATAGATGATAGATGCCCTGTTTTACCCAAAATAAGACGTCCCCTGATAATAAGCCCAATCGGGCTTTTGAGCGCATGGCAATAAGGCCAAGCACTTATTTCAGGGTTCAAAAAAATATAAGACAGGGTCTTATTTTTGGGGAAACATGGTAGATAGATAGATGAGATAGATAGATAGATGATAGATAGATAGATAGATAGATAGATAGATAGATAGATAGATAGATAGATAGATAGATAGAAGATAGGTACGTAGATAGGTAGGTAGATACAGTAGGTAGGTAGACATGGATGGATGGATGGATGGATGGATGGATGGATGGATGGATGGATGGATGGATACATACATACATACATACATACATACATACATACATACATACATACATACATACAGGTAGGATTTTAGCTAAAGTTTTAAAGGACCTTGCAGAGTGCTCTGTAAAGATTTTTGGAAGATTTTAAGCTAGGATTTTAACCAGAATTTTAAACATTTTAACTAACTTATTTAACATGACGCGGGAAAACACCCGAGATTTTAATTTTTTGCATACATACATACATACGTACAGTACATAAGAGACAGAGAGATAAAATAGATGATAGAAATAGATAATGGCAGAGATACTATAGATGAGAGAAATAATGGCAGACAGACAGAGATAGATGATAGATGGAAGATGTTGCAAGAGAGAGAGATGATAAACAACAAAAAAGATAGAGTGACACACGGTCCAGAGATTTTTAATCTGAATTTATTCTTTTAGTTTATACATTTTTCTAGAATATTTCACGCCGCTGATCAATTGGATTACAGTCCCTCCCAAAAACAACTCTCTCAACCCTTTCTTTTCTTTCTTTCTTTTTCTTTCTTTTTTCTTTTTGCTAACATGAACGCTGTTCTCTACATACAGGAACTCCCTAGGGAAAGGGAGTTGTGTATGAGACATTGCTTCTGTGGTGGGCTCTGCTGTGTTTTGTAGCCGCTTTAAAACGGGGGAGCCGATCTTCCGTTTTTGGTGTGCTCTGAATGCCGAGACGTTACCTAACTATCGCTTCCTTCATAACGTGGTGTGTCTAGATTTCAGGAAGCTATGTCAAAGATTGCTCACTTCATACACCTCTACATGGAATCGGGGGGCCCGAAAGTAGCTGGCATTCACATAATTGACACAACCGAACACAACAAAATGTAATTTCTGGGCAACCCATACTTCAAGGAGGAGGCATCTGCCAGGCATTGATAGTCCAGACTCTTTTGGGTTCTTGACATGTTTAGAAGAAAGAAGTCTCAAGTATTAAGCTTCCTCCAAGGTCCTTTCCAAGAAGAACTGAAAGTTTTGGGGCAAGGGACACCTGTTTAGGCAGAGGTACCTCCTCCAGGTCAGATCTGGAGATGTAGGCGTTGACTGGGACAGGTTTGTTTTGAAGTCCAACCTCCGAAAGAGACGTTGGGCAGCCAAGATACTGTTCGGACTTTGCAAATCAATGGTCCACGTTGGCCGCCATCCATTGAATGCATGCTTCTCTCAGCTGCCACAACATGTTTCTGTTAATGGTCACTGTTTTTATGTGTCCACATGAATTGTGTCTTTTGTGTCAGTGTGTCTTTGGCTAGGCTTCCTCCATTCCTTTTGATTTCTTCCTTATGATTTCTGTTTTTTTTGTTTTGTTTTGTTTTGTTTCGTTTTTTTTTGTCCTTTTCGTTTTCTCTTCGTTTGGTTGTGTGCTCATTACAGCTTTTTGGAACAATGCTGTATTTTAGTGATTTCTACTCCTTCTCCTCTATTTCCTTCTCCTTCTTCTCTCCCCTCCTTCTCCTTTTGCTTCTCCTTCTCTCCCTTCCATCCTTCTCCTCCTTCTCCTCTCCCTCCCATCCTTCTTTCTCCTCTCCCTCCCATTCTTCTCCTCCTTCTCTTTCTCCTTTCCCTCCCATCTTCTCCTCTTTCTCTTTCTTCTTCCTCCTCCTTCTCCTCCTTCCCCTCTTCCTCTCCTCCTCCCTTCCTCCCTCCCTCCCTTCTCCTCCTTTTCCTTCTTTCTCTCTCTCTCTTCCGTCTGGTTTTTGTTTGGGTTTTTAACCTCTCTCTTCCTTCCCACCTTCCTCCCCTCCCTTTCCCCACCCACCCACCCCAGACTATATATAAATATATCAATATCTATATAAAAAAAAATTCTTTTCTTCTTTTGTCATTCAATCAAATTCCAACCCAACCACCAAGAGCCAGTCAAATCCACCACAGTCCCGCGCTGAGCTAGGAAAAAAGTAATGACAGGAAAGTGGAGCACACAGTACCCCAGTCCGTAAGTTCAACCGTCAACTCAAAGTTGGAAGTGTGATATGATGGCACCATGTAACTCAGCTAAGAATTGGTTGCATGACCTGCCGTCAAGTTTCGTGGAGATGCTGTGATTGAAACATTATTTTCTTGGATGTCGTATCGGTTGAATAATTGGCCAGTCATGATCACTTGTGCCTTTCTTGACTCTGTGCTGCCACAATTTTTTCTTGCCGTGCTCATGTTTATTTATTTATTTATTTATTTTTGTCTTATTCTTCGTTTGTTTCCTTTTTAGTGCTTGCAGTGGTTTCTTTGTGGTTTTGAGTTTTCTCGTTCAGCAACTTTAACGCTTCTTTAGATATCACCTGGAATGGGGGAGAAGACAAATTTCTAATTATTTTTTTTTTTAGGGAAAGGGAAGAAATGGGATTGTTGTCTATGTTTTGAGTAATTTCCAACCAGTAAGGAAAAGGAGACGTGTGATTGGTATTTTTTTGCACCCTGAATACTTGTGTTTTCAATGAATTGGGGGCCTTTTTCAATTGAGTCTTCTCGTTCTCTTCCTTCCTTAAAATATATCCTTAAAATCCCTCTCCAAAAAAATAAAAAATAAAAAAAAATCAAGAGTTAATTGCAGTGCAAAAGAAAATAGCCACGTACCAAAGCAAGCTAGAAAAGAACTTCTTAAGTGCCTTATTATAAAAAAAAATAAATTCCAATTTTTAAGGTTTGGGTAGCACAAGAAGGCTTAAGAAATCCATTGCTTTGGGGAAAGGGGTGTGTGTGAGAATATTATTTGGGGTTAAAAAGATTTTTAAAAAACCCAAAACAATCCTGATTCTAAACTAAAAGGCCTCGTGCATTTTTGTTTTTAGTTACAACTGAAAAAGGATCCTGGATGAGTGTTTTTTCCTTTATATATATATATATATTTATATTTCCTTTAGTTTCTTCTATTCTTATAATTTTTGGTGTCGTAATTGTTACAACTGCTGTGTCCAGTTTGCTGTTTGTTCGATCAACAGTGTGGGGAGAAAAAACAACAACTTTGCCAGCATGGTTTGAGCTTAAAAGCATGACGTTTCTCTATCTAAAGGAAGCTTTTGCGGGGTTTTTTCGATCTTTCTTTTCTTAAAGTTTTCTTGATGTAATAAATCACCGAGTCTCTGAGAAGAGAAACCTGCTTGCCAGCAGGAGATAAGAACTAATCCCTCAACGATTAAGCATTCTCCTTAAATGTCAAATTGGAATCATGATTTTTTTTTTAAAAAAAATTCTTTTTATTCAAGAAACATTAGCCTTACATTTTTACGTTCGTTTTTATTGCACAGAGAGACAGGAACAGTGGTGGGATTCAGCCAGTTCGGGTGAATCGGTTGTTAAGTTGCTCCCTGGCCCCACCCCTCCCCACCCCTTCCAGGAGTCCCCACGTGCCCCATTTTGGCTCCCAGGTAAGTGCAGGGAGGCCTCCAAGGCCCAAAACGGGGCACGGGGGGGGGGGTGCAACGTGGCTCCCCCTCCCCCGGTGGCCCGTTTTTGTTCCCAGGAGGCTGCAGGGAGGCCTACTAGGCCCAAAACAGGACGTGGGGGAGGCACACACACACCCGCGGCCTGTTTTTGCTCCCAGGGGGATGCAGGAGGCCGAGTGCTGCCTGTCACATCCCCTGGCCACTCCCACCATGGCCACGCCCACCCAGCCAGTCATTACGGCAGAAAACCGGTTGTTAAATTATTTGAATCCCACCACTGGACAGGAAGTTTGTTCCAGGCGATTTTTACATTCCAAGCCTCCTGTTCAAAGTATTATTATTTTTTTCTGTGCTTTGCAAAAAGAAAACAATTTATCAGCAACTGGCCTTTTTGAGACAAGGCAAGGGAAGGACTCAAACTTAGATGAGGGAATAGAAGGGGAACTCATCAAATTTGCAGACGACACTAAACTGGCAGGAATAGCCAACACCCCAGAAGACAAGCTGAGGATCCAAAAAGATCCTGACAAACTTGAACAATGGGCCCCATTCAACAAAATGAATTTCAACGTGGAAAAAAGCAAAGTTATACATTTAGGCAGGAAAAATCAAAGGTATAAGTACAGATTAGGCGAGACCTGGTGCAAAACCAGTATCTGAGAGAGGGACCTTGGAGTCCTAGTGGACGATCCCTTAAACATGAGCCAGCCATGTGCGGCAGCAGCCAAAAAAGCTAATACAATCCTGGTTTGTATAAACAGAGGCATAGAATCAAGATTATGTGAAATATTAGCACCACTTTATAAAACCCTAGTAAGGCCACACCTGGAATGCTGCAACCAATTTTGGTCACCGTACTACAAAAAAGATGTTGAGACTTTGGAAAAAGTGCAGAGAAGAGCAACTAAGATGATCAAAGGCCTGGAGACTAAAACATATAAACAACACCTGCAGGATTTGGGTTTGGCTAGTCTAGAGAAAAGAAGAATGAGGGGTGACATGATAGCAGTATTCCAGTATTTGAGGGGCGGCCACAATGAAGAGGGGGTCAAATTATTCTACAAAGCATCAGAGGCAGTGATGGGTTCCAACCAGCGTTACTACCGGTTCTCTTCGTGCACACACTTTGCATTTTTCAGCCGAAGAGGTTGTAGAAAAAAATGCTTTTAAAAATTAAAAAAAGCCTCTGATGATCGCGCGGCTCAGCTGGGCATTGGGGGGGGCAAGGATTTTTGCTACCAGTTCTCCGAACCACCCGCCGCCATCGCTACCGGATCGGGTGATCCGGTCTGAACCGGGAGCATTTCACCCCTGACTAAGAAGCTAAACATCTAGAGATCTCATCTGAAGGGACTGGAGAAAAAGTTTACGCTACAAACTCTGAACAAATGTTAGGGTCCCAAAACAGACACAGAAGTTTAGGTAGCTTTCTTAATCTACTTCTCTTATTTGTGAAGCCAGAGACACCTTTGAGATGGGATGGCCAGATGTTCTTCACAGTTAGTAGTTAGTATCTGGGATACTCTTAGAAAATATTAATAAAATATCCTGAAGGGGAGATGTGTCTATCCAAGATAAAAAAAAAAACAAAGCGAAACACAACTAAATTTGCATATAGTTTCCATAATGGGAACAAGATTGTCTTGGAAATAGATGTTCTCCTAAATCTGTATGCGTGTTTTATTTTTCTTTATTGATTATAAGGTATGCTCTTTGGATCTTCTCTCCCCTTGTCAGTTTTCTCTATCTTTTATTCCTTTCTTTCAAACAAAACAAAACATCTGTATACATTCATATATGTATATATATATATATATATTGATTCATTTTGGTCCAGCTTGGAATGACATTTTTTCTCTCTTTTTAGGGCATCAGCTGAATGGGCCACCCTTAGAGAAATATATATAAATATAGATATATATATATAAATAAATATATATATATTAAATAAATATATATAGGAACGAGAACTGTGAGATTACACCTTTAAACATCTCAGTCAAGTGGAAAACTTCAGACTTTTAACGCTCTTTCTGGTTGTTTCGACTGGAAACTTTGCTTAGAGGAAAGTCACGTTCAGCTGGCTTTGAAGGACACATGGTGGACAACTAAAACTGTACCAACTATCCGATGAACGAATCAAGAACATTGGAGAAAAAAAAAGAAAGAAAAAGAAAGAAGAGAAGAGAAATCACGGCAGGAGCAAGATTGACTTGGATTTCTACCGTGAACTTGATCTAAACCATCATAGCTTTTCCCCGATTCGGAAATGCTAAAAGTGTGCCTGTGGCCATCACGGATGGGGTTGCTATGGTCGCCCATGGCAACCGTCACTAAGCATTCTTTATCTGTCATTCCTTAGCTACATAGGGACCAAAGGACATAACTTTTTACCGCAAACTTGTAGTTGTATGTAAATTACTCAGAAGATCTTTCCGTTTCTCTTAGCTGTTCCCGCTAAGACAGCTTTGGAGAGCAATTCTATGAAATAATGTATAAAAAAAACAAAACAAAAAAAACTAAAACTCAGCTTCGACGCTTTAAAAAAAAAGGCAAGATAATAGTTCTTTGATACTTTGGAAGGTCTTTGGATATACATTAATTAGAGTCTATGAAACTTTCATATGGTTTTCTTTATAATAGGGATGGACCAAGGGGGTTTGAAGGGGCAGGTACAGGGGAGAATTTTGTCGGAAGACGAAGAAGAGAAAAGAAAATATGGCTCCATATTTGGGTAAGGAGAAAGAAGAAGGGGAAAAAAAGTGTACCGTAGAACGATAGCTTGTTTATATTAAAAAAGGGGGGGCCCTACCTCCCCTACCAAAACCCCTAATAGTTGTACAGAATTAAAAAAAAAAGTTTAAATACCTATATAATGGGGCAGGGGGAAGATTAGATGACATAAAAAGCAAAAAAAAAAAAAAGCAAAAAAAATATATAGGCGTTAGCGTTAATGCTAAGAAAACATACAAAGATGTAGAAACTTTTTTGTAGCGTTTAGATTGATATCCGTTCCTGCTCTAATCAACTGCTGTTGGAAGCGGTTGTCTGATGGACAGGCAGGGCAGAGAAAGTGGCTTCATTTGGCAAGTTTTTGATTATAACCATCAAAAGTCGTACTAAGTCGTACCGAAATCGGTGGATAATTAACCACTCGAAAGTCTTGAACCAACCGATAACTCAGCAGCTGTCAAGTCCAAAGTTTAGTTGAACTTGACGGAAGGCAAATCAAAGGTTGGACATTTTCCACGAAACGCATTGCCAAAAGCCACTGATTTAACTTTTTGCTTTGATAGCTTCCATATTTGTTCTAAATCCTTCAGGACGGGGGCAAGGAGGGGCGGGGAGGGTGCGGGATTTAGCCTAGAACCTTAATCTTAAAAAAAGAAAAACCTTTAAAAAAATCATAAAAGTATGGGAAAAAATACAGACACAAAAAAAAAATTACAAAAAAAATGCAATCTCTTTGAAGAATTTCTGAAACTGTTTACAAGGAATTTTGAAAAACGGGGATGTTTAAAAAAAAGATGCTGGCTCTGTTTTTCTGTAAATAAATTTGCATATTTTGTAGGACTTTTAATTGTAATGATAGAGAAAAAAAATCAAGGAAAAAACTATTTAAGGAAGCACGATATTTATCTTTGGTAAATGACTTTAGAGCAGTTAAAAAAAAGAAGTTGCTTTAAAATCTGAATCAGAAAAATAGAAACGATTATTTAAGAACACATATATTTTAAAGGATATCATATTTATTATAATTTATTTCCATGGGATTAAGATTTGATTTTAAGTGTGTAGTTTCTTTCCTCACTTCCCCTCCCTCACTCCTACCGTTTTATCAGATCAAACAAATAATTATTCATTATTCTTTCTGAATAATTGTTTTCCTTTGGGTTAGATTTGGGGGAAGTTTAAAAAAAAAATTTTTTTTTTCCTATTTTCATTTCCCCTCCATCTTGGATCTGATTTTGAAGTCTTTACACCAGGGGTCTCCAACCTTGGCAACTTTAAGACTTATGGACTTCAACTCCCAGAGTTCATCGGCCAGTTTTGCCGGTTGAGGAATTCTGGGAGTTGAAGTCCACAAGTCTTAAAGTTGCCAAGGTTGGAGACCGCTGCTTTACACTGGCTTAACACCCCCAAATCTTCTCCGGTGGTTTGGCTAGGAGTTGACAGCCACAGCAAGCCGGTATCTCGGTGTATAAAATGCCATGCAATTCCATAAAAGTGCTCTGAGTCTCAATTCCCTTAAAACTCCTTGTAATCTTATGTAATTAATGAATGACGCTTACCAGCTTAGCCCTAAATAAAGCACAGTTTAAAAAAAAAACATATTTTAATTTTTGGGGTGTGTTTTTTTTTTCTCCCGCTTTCTTTCAGTCTCTTAATGTACATGCTTCAAGAAAGAAGAGCATTTTCTTTCAACGGGGGTCATGAAGGTTTGCAGAACTAAAAATACCAACAGAAAAGAATTGTTGTCGCTGAGCATTAAAATGTGGGGTCCTTGATGCTCTCTGAGCTGGGTGGTTTTCCAGGAGACGTTTCATGACCCAACTAGGTAACTTCATCAGTGCTAGAAAGGGAGGGGGGTTTGGGAAGAGGGGGAGGGGAGGGGAGGGGGAGGGATTCTTGGTGGGCTCTGAGCTTGCTTTTTTCTTGCAGACATTTCATTACCCAACTAAGTAATATCAGTGCCAGAAGGAGTGAGATCACCCCAGTCAAAGATCTACAAACTCAGACAAACAATCAGTGAGCAATATACCGATACTCTAATCAAGGAACTACCAAGGACACTCTCATCAACCCTAGAAGAGCAAGCCATTCTGTTCTGTTCTGTTCTGTTCTGTTCTGTTCTGTTCTGTTCTGTTCTGTTCTATTTCTATTCTATTCTATTCTATTCTATTCTATTCTATTCTATTCTATTCTATTGATTCCATTCCATGTTTTCTTTTCTGTTCTGTTCTGTTCTGTTCTGTTCTGTTCTGTTCTGTTCTATTCTATTCTATTCTATTCTATTCTATTCTATTCTATTCTATTTCTATTCATTCTATTCCATTCCATTCCATTATGCTTTCTGTTCTGTTCTGTTCTGTTCTGTTCTGTTCTGTTCTGTTCTGTTCTGTTCTGTTCTGATTCCATTCCATTCCATTCCATTCCATTCCATTCCATTCCATTCCATGTTTTCTATTCTATTCTATTCTATTCTTTCTATTCTATTCTATTCTATTCTATTCTATTCTATTCTATTCTATTCTATTCTATTCTATTCCCTATTGTATTCCATTCCATTCCATGTTTTCTATTCTATTCTATTCCATTCCATTCTCCAAAGCACCTGAAGGTAGGTCAAGAAGCAATGGATGGAAATTAATCCAGAGGAGAAGCAACCTAGAACTAAGGAGAAATTTCCTAACAGAGAACAATTAATCAGTTGAACGACCTGACTCCTGAACTTCTGGGTGCTCCAACACTGGAGGTTTTTAAGAAGAGATTGGATGACCATTTGTCTGAAGTGGTGTAGGGTTTCCTGCTTGAGCAGGGGGTTGGACTAGAAGACCTCCAAGGTCCCTTCCTTTCAACTCAGTTTCCCTGTTCTGTTCCGTTCAGGAGGGATTTTTGCCCCCATTCTGCTATGAGGGGTTAAGATAATCTCCAACCTGCCATACTGTCCAATACTTGTAAAATGGGCTGAATTATCTTCATCCTGCAAAGTTGAGGTGCAATGAAACACTTGACAATGTATTACAAAACGTTGGTGAAACAAGCTTGAAAACATTAACACAACCAGCTAGAACAGCAGATACGCACAACCCCTATATTTGCCCACATCAATCTCCCTGAGAGAGGACAGCCATGTTTATCACACCTTGAAGGTGTTCATGGGAGTTGTAGTTCGGCAACATCCAGAGGGTCACGGAATATCTAGTCCTACTCCATCCTGCTCCAGCTGCCCCTGTTAAGGAATTCGCAGAGTAACCCTTGAGTAGCAAGGGTGTGCACATGAAAGTGATTGAGAGTAGTTACGAATAAACACAGCCAACATACAGATACACTGAGTTGTGTTTACTTTCAGGGAATAGTAAGGCACAGTCCAATAAACAGTCCAGGGCATACACATATAAAGCAGGAGATAGCAAAACGACAGTCCAGGGATAATCCAATAACAAAGTCTTCTTACCAGTCGTCGTAGTCATTCACAATAAACAGTTCTTCTGGATTTGCAAACAGTAGCATACAGAGATATCAGAGAGCAAGAACAACAGAGAGAAACAAACCATGTTTCTAGCTCCCTCTTAAGGAGATTGGCTACAGAACTAACCAATCAGGACACAGTATGATGCAATACAGCAGTCTTAAAGCTATATTGAGGGTTTATATATTGCCAATCCAACATGTTAGATAATAGTCATTTCCTAACAGCCCCCACCATGGATAACATGGCGTCTTCTAGATGAGATTGACTTCAATGTGCACAATCCCTTGCCTTCTTTATATACTATATTTATTATTTTGATTTATGAGTCTGGACGGTGAACAACAATCCAATTCATCAGCAACAAGGGTATCACACATATCCTGGTCCACAAGCCAAGGAAAAATAGACTCACTCGATTTTCCGCCCCAATGCCAACTTACAGAGAGCCAATGGATTCATGGCCATCAATCATCTTGGGAGAGATGCTGTTCTATAGGGGAGCAGCTCCCAAGTCTTTCTTAGTAGCCCACAACAGATGCCAGCGCTTAAGGAGATAAAGAACTTATTGAAAGAAGCCAAGTATCTAGATAGCTCTATTCATAAGCAAAGCAAATACTGCGGGAAGAAGCCCATTCAAGACAGGAAATTTTGAAATTTTGAAGCAAAGTCCGAACAAAGGCAGAATGGTAGGATTAGAAGCAGCCCCTCACCCAAGATCCAACACAGGATGAAAGCCATTAAGACACAATAGGAATTGCCCAACAGAGCAGTCCAAACTTCAAACCTGGGACCGCAGATCAACAACAAGCCAAAGATTGACCAGATTAGCTCAGACAAACACCTAGGGTTTGCATTTCCTCTTTTGCCTATAGTCAGCTATGACCCCTACATAACCCCTATATGACCCCATAGGAATCTGACAACAGCCAATAAAATACAGGTTCTCGCACAGGAACAGGAAGCTCAAGTGCAAAGTCCAAGAGAAGGTATATAAAAACCCCTCACTCTCAACTCCATTTTGTCAACTGCCCAGAATCACATGTGGTTCTGTTCATACATTTGGGTTCTAGATTTAGGCAAGAAAAACAAAATGCGCAGGTGCAGTATTTGTGGTACCTTGTTCAATAGTGGTGACTGTGAGAGGGATCTTGGAGTCCTAGTGGACAATCACTTAAATAGGAGCCAGCCGTGTGCAGCAGCTGCCAAAAAAAGCCAACACAGTTCTAGGCTGCATAAACAGAGGGAGAGAATCAAGCTCACGTGAAGTGTTAATACCACTTTATAAGGCCTTGGTAAGGCCACACTTGGAATCCTGCATTCAGTTTTGGTGGCCACGATGTAAAAAAAATGTGGAGACTCTGGAAAGAGTGCAGAGAAGAGCAACCAAGATGATTAGGGGACTGGAGGCTAAAACGTATGAAGAACGGTTGCAGGAACTGGGTGTGTCTAGTTTAATGAAAAGAAGGACTAGGGGAGACATGATAGCATTCTTCCAATATCTCAGGGGCTGCCCCAAAGAAGAGGGAGTCAAGCTATTCTCCAAAGCACCTGAGAGCAGGACAAGAAACAATGGGAAAGATTGTTAAGTGAACATTGTCCTTTTTTATGACCTTCCTTGCCACAGTTGTTAAGCAAAACAATGCCACTGTAAAATTAGTAACCCAGTTGTTGAGCAAATCCGGCTTTCCCTATTGACTTTGCTTGTCAGAAGGTCACAAAAGGGGGATCACGGGATGCCTCCCCCCCCATACACACAGGATACTGCAACTGTCGTAACTAAGAGTCAGCTGCCAAGTGTCCAAATTTTGACCATGTAACCATGCGGATGCTGCTAGATGTTGTAAGTGTGAAAAATAGTCGTAAGTCATTTTTTTTCCCGGTGCCGTTGTAACTTCAAACGGTCACTAAAAGAACTGTTGTAAGTTGAGGACTACCTGTGTGTTGGTAAGGTCTTGAATTGTCAAGCAGGGTGTATCAGCATTAGTCTTCATTTTATTTTTTTTCCCCCAACTCAGACGTTCCTACAAGGTTGTAGAGTATTTAGGAAAAGCTCAATATCTCAGGGGCTGCCCCAAAAAAGAGGGAGTCAAGCTATTCTCCAAAGCACCTGAGGGCAGGACAAGAAACAACGGATGGAAACTAATCAAGGAGAGAAGCAACTTAGAACTAAGGAGAAATTTCCTGACAGTTAGAACAATTAATCAGTGGAACAACTTGCCTCCAGAAGTTGTGAATGCTCCAACACTGGAAGCTTTTAAGAAGATGTTGGATAACCATTTGTCTGAAGTGGTGTAGGGTTTCCTGCCTAAGCAGGGGGTTGGACTAGAAGACCTCCAAGGTCCCTTCCAACTCTGTTATTCTACGATATCATCATTAAACCATCTTTCCAATCAGCCACCACGTTTCCAGTGTCTTACTCCCAGCTTGGAACTGAACCAGATGGATTTGCCTTCTGAAAGGAGGAAGCAGGTATGTCTAGTCTAACAAAGAGAAGGACTAGGGCTGGTACGATAACAGTCTTCCAGTAATTGAGCAGCTATCCAAGGGAAGAGAAGGTCGACCTGTTCTCCAAAGCACCTGAAGGCAGGACAGGAAGTAACGGATGGAAGATCATCAAAGAGAGATCCAATTTAGATGTCCCATCTAAATTGAGGTCCACCTCGAATTAAGGAGGCATTTCCTGACAGTGAGAACAATTACCGTATTTTTCAGAGTATATACAAAAGAGTCAGTGGTGGGATTCAAATAATTTAACAACCAGTTCTCTACCCTAACGACCAGCTGGGTAGGCGTGGCTCGGTAGTCATGTGACTATATAGGTGTGGCTAACTCAACATCACTGACGTCACTGGGTGCTTCACCTTAGCTGTTACAATGTAACAAGGGTTAACCAGAGAGGCAGTTTCTGTAAGCGAGGCAAGAAAGATTAGGCTAGAAACACCACCAGAATGTTTCCTTCCTGCCTTCCTTACAGGATTAGTCCTGTCAAGTGGAAAAAAAACAAAATAAGATTTCTTCCAACAACCGGTTCTCCGAACTGCTTAGAAAGTTAACAACCGGTTCTCCCCAATAGGTGCGAACTGGCTGAATCCCACCACTGAAAAGAGTCCCTTGGGCATTGGGCGGCATAAAAATGTGACTAAATAAATAAATAAATAAGCCGCACCTACCTTTTTGGGTGAGGAAAACAAGAAAAAAAATCTGCCTCTGCCTCCCAGCAATTTTGCCTCTTTGCAGCAAACAGCAAATAGCCTGCTTTACTTTCATTTTCGTTTTCAGCATAGCTTGATTAGCAGAAGAAAAAAAATATTTGCTCCCAGCAATTTACCTCCTTGCAACAAGCAGCAGAGGCCCCCGCAAAACAGCTGAGAGTCGGGAGGCCGATCCAAGGGACAAACAACTTGTGCTAATTAGGCTGCGCTGAAGCTGAAATGGGGTGTTTCTTCTTGCTGCAAGGAGGTAAATTGCTGGGAGACAGAGGCCAAAGGGTGGGGGCCAGTGGGTGGGCGGGGCTACATTCGGTGTATAAAACGCATCTAAATTTTAATCCCCCTTTTAGGGGGGGAAAAGGTGCATCTTATACTCCGAAAAATACGGTACTCAGCTAGCTTGTCTCCAGAAGTTGTGGGTTCTCCATCACTGGAGGTTTTCAAGAAGAGATTGGACAATGTATAAGAAAGATATAAGGTCTCCAGCTCGAGCAGGGGGTTGGATTAGAAGACCTCTAAGGTCCCTTCTTCTATGTTCCAGGTATTGCAAAGTACTAAAATTCCTCTTAACTCTATTTGAACATGCTCGTATCTCCAACAAGCGAGGGATTTTCTGCAAGCCTCTTGGATAGGAATGTTGCTACTTAAGTCAGAGATAGATGGGAGCTGGTTGCTCTCCAAAACAGCCAGGGCTGACTGCAAAATGTGGGGAATTTATTGCTGGGGTTGGGCACGGAGCCTGAATGTTGGCGGTTTGCCTTCTCTAATTGCCTTCAACAAACTCAGTTCAGCTCAGTTCAGCAAGCTAACCTCCTCCATAAAGAAGACATCCGGGTCACCAGAAGCAAGGTTTTTTTTTTTCCAATTCTGCACAAAGATTTTTTTTTAAAAAAGTAGATATATATAGCAATCAAGAGAAGGATGTTGGGGGTGGGAGGTGGGGTCAAATCACCATATTACAAAAAATGATGTTAAGACTTTGGGGAGAAAATGCAGAGAAAGAATAAGATGATTAAAGGCCTGGAGGCTAAAAGATATGAAGAACGGTTGAAGGATTTGGGTACCACTAGTCTAGAGGAGGACGGGGTGGGGGGGCATGATAGAAATATTCCAGTATTTGAGGGGCTGCCAAAAGGGGAGGTGGTCAACACTGACAGCATATACACCAAGACAAATTTCTTGTGTGTCCAATCACACTTGGCCAATAAAAAAATTCTATTCTATTCTATTCTATTCTATTCTATTCTATTCTATTCTATTCTATTCTATTCTATTCTATTCTATTCTCCATAGCACCCAAGGATAGGATGAGAAGCAATGGGTGGAAACTAATCAAGGAGAGAAGCAACCTGGAATTAAGGAAAAACTTAGTCACAGCAAGAACAATTAACCAGTGGAACAGCTTGCCACCAGAAGTTGTGAATGCTCCAACACTGGAGGATTTTTAAGAAAAGACTGGGCAGTCACTTGTCTGAAATGATGATAGCATGTGTTCCAGAGGTGGGTTTCAGCAGGTTCTGACCAGTTCTGGAGAACTAGTAGTGGAAATTTTGAGTAGTTCGAAGAACCGGTAAATGCCACCTCTGACTGCCCACGCCCTCATCTATTCTCTGCCTCCCGAGTCCCAGCTGATTGGGAGGAAATGGGGATTTTGCAGTAACCTTCCCCTGCCACGCCCATCAAGCCACGCCCACAGAACCAGTAATAAAAAAATTTGAATCCCACCACTGATGTGTTCCAATATTTGAGGGGCTGCCCAGAGAGGAGGAGGGGGTCAAGCTATTCTCCAAAGCACCTGAAGGCCAGACAAGGAATAATGGATGGAAACTGAACAAGGAGAGATTCAACCTGGAAATAAGGAGAAATTTTCTGATAGGGAGAACAATCAACCCATGGAAGAGAAGTTGTCTACGGAGGTTGTAGGAGCTTCATCACTGGAGGCTTTCAAGAAAAGACTGGACTGCCATCTGTCAAAAATGGTGTAGGGTCTCCTGCTTGGGCTAGATGACCTACAAGGTCCCTTCCAACTATGCTGTACTGTTATTTAACCCTGTTAAATCTTCGATTTGCTGAACATTTTTCTCTGGATTTCTAGGGTGGGAAAGAGAAGGGAGGGAGGAAGGAAGGGAAGAGAAGGGAAGGGAAGGGAAGGGAAGGAAAGAAAAGGAGAAGAAGAATGAAGGGGAAAGGAAAGGAAGAGGTCAGTAGATAAGAGAGGGGGAAAAGTGGGATGAAGGGGAGGGGAGGGGAGTGGAGGAGAGGAGAGGAGAGGAGAGGAGAGGAGAGGAGAGGAGAGGAAGGAAAGGAAAGGAAAGGAAAGGAAAGGAAAGGAAAGGAAAGGAAAGGAAAGGAAAGGAAAGGAAAGGAAAGAAGGAAAGGAAAGGAAAGGAAGATAGTGGAATAGTGGGAATAGGATAGTGGGATAAGAAAGAAAGAAAAAGAAAGGAGGGAGGGAGGAAGGAAGGAATGAAGGAAAGGGGGATGAAAGGGAGGAGAAAGAGAGAGAGAGTGGGAGAGAGATAGAAGAAAGAAGAAAGAAGAAAGATAAGAAAGAGAGAGAAAGAGAGAGAGAGAAAGAGAGGAAGAGAGAGAGAGAAAGAAAGAAAGAAAGAAAGAAAGAAGAAAGAAGAAAGAAAGAAAGAAAGAAGAAAGAAAGAAAGAAAGAAAGAAAGAAAGAAAAGAAAGAAAGAAAGAGAAAGGAGGGGAGGAGGGGAGAAAAGGAAGTAGAAATAGAGAGATAGAGGGATAGAGGGAAGAGATATAGAAGAAAGAAAGAAAGAAAAAGAAAGAAAGAAAGGAGGGAGGGAGGGAGGGGAGGAAAGGGAAGGAGAGATAGAGAGATAGTGGGATAGAGAGATGAAAGAAAGAAAGAAAGAAAAAGAAAGAAGAAAAAGAAAAAGTAAGAAAGAAAGAAAGAAAAAAGAAAGAAAGAAAGAAAGAAAGAAAGAAAGAAAAGAAAGAAAGAAAGAAAGAGAAAAGAAAGAAAGAAAAGAAGAAGAAAGAAAGAAAGAGGAGGGAGGGAGGGGAGGAAAGGGAAGGAGAGATAGAGAGATAGTGAGATAGTGGGATGAGAGATGAAAGAAAGAAAGAAAAAGAAAGAAAGAAAGAAAAAGAAAGAAAGAAAAAGAAAAAGTAAGAAAGAAAGAAAGAAAAAAAAGAAAGAATGAAAGGAAAGAAAGAAAGAAAAAGAAAGAAAGAAAAAGAAAAAGAAAGAAAGAAAGAAAGAAAGGAGGGAGGGGAGGAAAGGGAAGGAGAGATAGAGAGAGTGAGATAGTGGGATACAGAGATAGATTGAAAAAAGAAAGAAAGAAAAAGAAAGAAAGAAAAAGAAAAAGAAAGAAAGAAAGAAAGAGAGAGAGAGAGAGAGGGAGGGAGAAAGAAAGAGGGGAGGATGGAGAAAGGGAGAGGAGAGAAAGAGAAAGGTCCAATTCCCCAATTTGAAACTCTAATTCCATGGCTCTGTCCAGTGTCCCTTATTTCCACCTCCTCCTCCTCCTCCTGCAATCTTCAGGAGACCCTTTCAGGTGTGGGTGGTCGTTTATCATCCATCCTCTTCTCATTTGAATATGCCGTAAGCTTGATTGATGTTGACTCTTAATCTCTTTTTCTCCTAAAAAGAACACCTGGAGCCTCTTCCCACTGCCAAGGCCCTGGCAACTGCGAGTGGGATGTGGATGGTTCTCCATAATCAATTCTTCTAAAGTTTGCCCGTTATCGCCAGCAGACACCAGCTGGGAATGGGGCAAAATTTTGTCCTCCGCTCCATGGTTCCCATAATTCATGAAGAGTCTTCCCAAGGTAAATAAACAGATTAAACAGATGGAGAGAGCTGGAAGGGACCTTGTAGGTCATCTAGTCCAACCCCGCTCCGCCCAAACAGGAGACCCTACACCACTTCTGACAGATGGCAGTCCAGCTTCTTCTTAAAAGACTTCTGAGATGAAGCTCCCACAACGTCCGAAGGCAACTTCTGTTCCATGGGTTGATTGTCCTCACTGTCAGGAAATTTCTCCTTATTTCTAGGTTGAATCTCTCCTTGATCAGTTTCCATCCATTGTTCCTTGTCTGGCCTTCGGGTGTCTTGGAGAATAGGTGGAGCCCCGGATCTCCTTTGCTGGTTTGGAGGTTCTTGCTTCCAAACGCTCCTCCTCATCCTCACCTAGACTTCTGCCAACATACCCGGTTGGTTCCAGAGCGATCCAGCTGCCACATTGACTCCCCTTCCTTCCTTCCGTTCTTCATCTTTGTCAAACCTTCCTTGCTGAAACAACTTGCTGGAGATAAATGGCACCCGAGGGAGCTTCCCTTGGAACCGTTTTATGGGTTGCCTTCCACCAGCATCCAGCATCTTTCTCCAATCCAGAAGAGTTCCTTGCTGTAATGACATGAATGCCTCCATCATTCCAGCCCCATCAGCAGCCCTGGGGTTCTGCCCTCGACTCAGGCCAAGAAGGGTGACTCCCCAAGACTGGGATTCATCTCTCCGGGTAAGAACTGGCTGCTTTAGATTTCAAAACGTCCTGATGGTTATCTGGGATCCTTGTGGAAGGAGATTCTCAGTCTGGTTCTAACTGATGATTTCTAGACTCGTTGCCAAAAGAAAAACAGGGAGAACAAGGAAGGGAAGGGTGGAGGCAGGGAGGGAGGGAGGAAGGAAAGAAGGAAGAAAGGAAGGAAGGAAAAGGAAGGGAGGGGAGGAATGAGGGGAGGAAGAAAGGAAAAGGAGGGGAGGGGAGGGAGGAAGGAGAGGGGAAAAGGAATGAAGGAAGGGAAGGAAAGGAAAGGAGGAAGGGAGGGAGGGAGGGAGGGGAAGGGAGGAAGGGGGAGGAAGGGAGGGGGGAGGGAGGGAGGAAAGAAGGAAGGAAGGAAGGAAAAGGAAAGGAGACTTTAGCATGTAGGTGGCCAGCTAAATGCACATCCCCTGGTTTAGCAGGCTGAAATTCTCATCCGTTATAGACTGCTGATTGAAGCTGGAAGATTCAAAAATCTTCCAGAAGGTTCTGGGCTGTTCGAGACACTAAAACTCAATAAAATAATATCTTGCTTTTTGTCCAGCTAGGAGAAGCTTTCTCCCAAACTGTCGAGTGGAGGAAATAAATCAATGTACTGTAAACCTTTATCTCGATTAAGATCTACTTTAACAAATGAGCCTCTGAACTAGTTAACAATAAATGTTTTTATTAATATAACAATAAATATCCTGTCAGATATATATATATATATGCAAAAAATTAAAATCTTGGGTGTTTTCCAACGTCATGTTAAATAAGTTAATCAAAATGTTTAAAATTTTGGTTAAAATCCTAGCTTAAAATCTTCTAAAAATCCTTACAGAGCACTCTGCAAAATCATTTAAAACCTTAGCTAAAATCCTACCAGAACCTTAAAAGTTTTTAAAATAAAAACTTTTAAGGTTCTGGTAGGATTTTAGCTAAGGTTTTAAAGGTTTTAAAGGACCTTGCAGAGTGCTCTGTAAGGATTTTTAGAAGATTTTAAGCTAGGATTTTAATCAGAATTTTAAACATTTTAATTAACTTATTTAACATGACGCGGGAAAACACCCGAGATTTTAATTTTTTGCATATACACACCCGCGAAAACTTAAGAAGACAGATATATATATGTGTCTGTGTGTGTGTTTTTGTGTGTGTGTGTGTGTGTGTGTGTGTACAGTTAATATCTCGGGTTTCTTCCCGTGTAATTGTAAACATATCCTTAAAAAGGTAGTAGTGACATTATATGTAATCGCTCTAAGCGATGTTAGTTCTGGCTATTCTTCCTCAGAAGAAAGAGTCTTGTAAACCATCAAAACGGCATCAGAACCGCCCTTCTAACTGACTTCCAAACTGCCCCCCGTTTTCTAACAGAAGAGCTGAAGAGAACCCTCCAAACTGCCTTCTGAACTGCCAACGGTTTTCTGTCAAGAATCTCCTTTTATACTGTCGACTGTGACAGTTAGGGGTGGGTCTATAAAAACCCGGTAGATTCAAACCTATTAGCTGCTTTCGGATTGGCTTATTTACTTGTCCATTCCAAAAGCCATTAATAGGCCCAGCAATTGAGAAATAACTTTTCCCTCACACAAATTCTGCGATTTCAATCTTTCCTGAATAACTTTATAACCAGGTGATGATGGGAGGGAGGGAGAGATGGATTGCGCCATTAGGTTTGTACTGGCAAATTTTGCCTTGAAAAAAAAATCTTCTTGAATGGGAGGGGGGAGAGAGAGAGAGGGAGGGAAAGAGAGAGGGAGGAGGGAGAGAGGGGATGAGAGAAAGGGAGAGAGAGGGAGAGAAAGAGGGAGAGGGAGAAAAAGAGGGAGGGAGCGAGGGAAAGAGGGAGAGGAAGAGGGAAAGAGCATAAGAAAGGGGGAGTGACGGAGGAGGGCAAGAGGGGATAAGAGAAAGGGAGAGAGAAGGAGGGAAAGAGGGAGAGGGAGAAAAGAGGGAGAGAGGGAAGGAGAGAGGGTGAGAGGGAGAGGGAGGGAAAGAGGGAGAGGGAGAAAAAGACAGGGAGGGAGAGGGAAAGAGAGTGTAAGAAAGGGGAGAGAGAGAGAGAGGGAGGAGAGAGAGGATGAGAGAAAGCAGCAGAAAGAGTGAGGGAAAGAGAGATAGGAGGGAGAGAGGGAGGGAAAGAGAGAGGGAGGGAGGAAAAAGAGGATGAGAGAAGGGAGGGAGAGGGAGGGAAAGAGGGAGAGGGAGAAAAAGAGGGAGGGAGGGAGAGGGAAAGAGAGAGGATGAGAGAAAGGGAGAGGGAGGGAAAGAGGGAAAGGGAGAAAAAGACAGAGGGAGGGAGAGGGAAAGAGAGTGTGAGAAAGGGAGAGGGGGAGGGAAAGGATGAGAGAAAGGGAGAGAGGGAGGGAAAGAGAGAGGGAGGGAAAGAGAGGGAGGAGGAAGAGAGAGGATGAGAAAGGAGAGCAAGAAAGAGTGAGGGAAAGAGAGATATGAGGGGGAGAGAGGGAGGGAAAGAGAGAGGGAGGAGGAAAGAGGAGGATGAGAGAAAGGGAGGGAGAGGGAGGGAAAGAGGGAGAGGGAGAAAAAGAGGGAGGGGAGAGGGAGAGGAAAGAGAGGATGAGAGAAGGGAGAGGGAGGGAAAGAGGGAAAGGGAGAAAAAGACAGAGGGAGGGAGAGGGAAAGAGAGTGTGAGAAAGGGAGAGAGGGAGGGAAGGATGAGAGAAAGGGAGAGAGGAGGGAAAGAGAGAGGGAGGGAAAGAGAGGGAGGAGGGAGAGAGAGGATGAGGAGAAGGGAGAGAGAGGGAGGGAAAGGGAGTGGGAGAAAAAGAGAGGGAGGGAGAGAGGGAAAGAGAGGATGAGAGAAAGGCAGAGAGAGGAAGGGAAAGAGAGATGAGGGAGAGAGAGGGAGGGAAAGAGAGAGGGAGGAGGAAGAGAGAGGATGAGAGAAAGGGAGAGGGAGGGAAAGAGGGAAAGGAGAGGGAAAAAGACAGAGGGAGGGAGAGGGAAAGAGAGTGTGAGAAAGGGAGAGAGGGAGGAAAAGAGAGGGGGGGAGAGAGAGGGAGAGAGGGGAGGAGGGAGAGAGAGGATGAGAGAGAAAGGGAGAGAGGGAGGGAAAGAGGGAGTGGGAGAAAAAGACAGAGGGAGGGAGAGAGGGAAAGAGAGGGTGAGAAAGGGAGAGAGAAAAAGTGTGAGAAAGGGAGAGAGAGAGGGAGAGAGAGGGAGGAGGGAGAGAGAGGATGAGAGAAAGGGAGAGAGAGGGAGGGAAAGAGGGAAAGGGAGAAAAAGACAGGGAGGGAGAGGGAAAGAGAGTGTGAGAAAGGGAGAGAGAAAAAGTGTGAGAAAGGGAGAGAGGGAGGGAGAGAGAGGATGAGAAAAAGGGAGAGGGGGAGAGAAAGAGAGAGGGGGAGGAAGAGAGAGAGGATGAGAGAGGGAGAGGGAGGGAAAGAGGGAGAAAAAGACAGAGGGAGGGACAGAGGGAAAGAGAGAGGGTGAGAGAAAGGGAGAGAGAGAGAGAAGAAGAGAGAGGGGCAGAGGGAGAGATCACAAGAACGCAAAGGATTTCTGTATATAATGGATGTGAGGTTTGAAAGAATGAGGAGCTAAAAGATCTTGACAGCACGTTTCAGGGTCCTTAACCTTGCTGAATAAATGAATAAATCCTCATTTGGGAGAGACAAAAGAAATAAGTGCCACTGTTTCAAGTTCTTTTTGGCACGTTAAATGATCAGCAGGAGGGGAAGGAGAAAATGGCGAACCGAGCAGAATTTGCCCCATAAAAGAGTGAGACCGGAGAAAGGGTGCAGAGGAGAGTAACAAAAATTATTAGGGGATCGGAGGTTAAACCAGAAGAGAATATTCTGTAACTCGTGATTGAATTCTGGGTTCCTTGAAGCTCTGTGAGTTTGGTTGCTTTGTTGCAGACCTTTCATGACCCAACTAGGTAACCTCATCAGTGGTAGAAAGGAGTGGGATTTGAAGAGAGGAGGAGGGGGAGGAGGACTGTGGGGTCCTTGGTGCTCTCTGAGCTTGGATGTTTTCTTGCAGACGTTTCACGACCCAACTAGGTAACCTCATCAGTGCTAGAAAGGAGTGGGATTTGAAGAGAGGAGGAGGAGGGAGGAGGAGGAGGGCGAAAGGAGGAGGAAGAGGACTGTGGGGTCTTTGGTGCTCTCTGAGCTTGGATGTTTTCATGCAGACATTTCACGACCCAACTAGGTCGCATCATCAGTGCTAGTACTTGCGTAACCATAAAAATAATAATTTTGAAATTTCAAATTTAATTAAGATTTAATAATTTTGAAACCATTCAACCGTCCTCGTCTCCTCAACTTCTATGATAGCAGGAAAAACAAAGGTTGCACACAGACTATCTGTGCAAAGAAACCATGAAATATCCCATTTCTGCTCTGTGCCCTACTTTCAATTTTCAACTCCTAATGCTGTTTGACACTTAACAGACCAGGATACCTCCAGCAAGGGCTTGTTGTTGTTGTTGTTGTTTTTCCCTTTGTGGCAAAGCGTTTTTTTCTGTTTTGAAAAACCCTCCCTTGAACTAGTCCCTTGAATAATTTCCCTGCCCCCCCCCACTCCCAAAGCAGAAAGAAACAGTTAGATTTGGGCACGACAACACACAAAGGAATCACAACATGGCAGCTGTGATTCAGACTTGCTGTTTCCAATTACACCAGGAATCGTGCAACCATGTGTTTTATTTTGTGGTCTCTTTCTCCCAAAAATGTAAAAATAAATAAATAAATAAATAAATAAATAAATAAATAAATAAATAAATAAATAAATAAATAAATAAATAAATAAATAACCCTGCATTTTTGTTTGCAGCTTTGCCTAATGCCCACTGTTTTTGCAAATAATTTCCGACTGGGAGGAAATTGTTTCATGAATATGCATGTTTTTTGTTCCAACTGGCCTCTTGACATACAGATTTGTGTGTTTGTGTGTGTCTGTCTTGTGCATGTGTGTTATCAAAGAATAGCTCTTTTTCAAAAGGACGATGGCAGTTCTGTGTGCCCCTTGTTTTGAAAATGCAAGACCAAAATGCAAATGTTAAACATGTAAAATGCCCCTTGTTTTAAAAATGCAAAAAAAAAAAAAAATGAAGATTGCTGTCATCCAGGGGTGAAATCTATTTTTTTTTGCTACCGGTTATGTGGGCGTGGCTTAATTAGTGGGCAGGGCTTGGCGGTAAGGTGACTGGGAGGGCGTGGCTTGTTGGTCAGGTGGGCGTGGCCAAGTCAATGTCACTTCTTTGCCCTTTTTTAACCTACAAAACACAACACAACACAACTGGCTCACCCACAATATAAAAGCAGCTGTGCTAGACCCAAAATGGCCCCTGCAACAAGCAGGAACCTCACACAGCCACAAAAAGCCCAAAAAACCAACTTTCACACTTTACATACACACAACACAACACAACACAACACAACACAACTGGCTCACCCACAATATAAAAGCAGCTGTGCTAGACCCAAAATGGCTCCTGCAACAAGCAGGAACCTCACACAGCCACAAAAAGCTCAAAAAAAATAACTTTCACACTTTACACACACAAAATTCCACATACAGCTTTGTGAGATTTTGTGTGATTATGTAGATAGAGTGAAACACTACAGAAACACACTAAATCTCAGAAAGCTGCACAAATATTATTTTATTTTATTTTATTTTTATTTTTATATAAAAGCAGCTAAATTTAAAACTTCCTAAACTTTAAATGGCTAGGTCTAAAAAAAGAACAACTAAAGCTGAACCGGGAGCATTTCACCCCTGCTGTCATCCCCACCCCACTCCACCCCCCTATCGGAGCTTGAATCTGCAGAGGATGAGCAGGAGCTGGAGCCTACGGAGATTGAGAGGGCGGCTTTGTTGGCTTCTGAGGAATGTGGGGAGGAGCAGGCCAAGGCAGCCCAAGGCACCTCAGGATTGGGACGCATGACCTAGAGAGGATAAGCAATGGACATGAGGAGCGACGGAGCTCAGGCGAGGAGCAAGGACTGCCGCCTCCTGATCCCTGAGCACGGAGAGTGGAGAGAAGGCGGGAACAGCGCAGGCCGAGCCAACAACTTGGGAGGAGAGCGCCTCTCCCCTCTTTACAAGGCACGCCTGGGGACTGAGATTGAAGGAGATGCTGTGGGGAGGGACATTTATCAGGAACAAATGCTGAATTGGTAGAGATGGTGTGCCAGTACAGACATTTGGAGTCTGCAGGACTGCTTGTTTCTCCCTTCCTTCGTGGACTCATTTCCCTGTTCCTTCGTTTTCCTAGACTGGGCGCAGCCAGAGGCTACTGTGTGTAAAAGTTATATGTATGTATGTATGTATGTATATATGTATGTATGTATGTATGTATGTATGTATGTATATGTATATATATTTCTTTTGAATATAAGGCGATGTAGTTTACATTGATCCAAAGTATTTGCAGATCATCTGGAGTTCACGACACTGACACAATTCAAAAGTTTTACGAATCTCAGGTAACAGCACAAAATAAAAAAGAGAGGAAGAATTTTTAATAAATATTACATTTATTTAAATTTGACCCACCCCCACCCCTGGCTAATAATAAAAGCCCGTGTCGATCTTTTGGGTTTTTTCCCCCCTCCTCTGCCCTGTTTAATACGGCATGTGAATTATTTATACTTTTTAACCTGGATTTTTTTATTTTTCTCAGTCCATCGTCAATCATTCGCATTTCAGAGGTTTTAGATTCCGAGGTGGATAACAAGGGAAATGGAGATTGGAAACTAAATATTGACTATTTTAAGAACGGAATTTTTTAAAAAAAAGAAAAAAGAAAAGAAATACTCGGTGGAGTTCTGGGAGGAGAACCAGTTGCAGGTGTTAAAAAAGAAAGAAAGAAAAAAAGCAAAATAATTTTGTACCTAACTATACCTTGTTGATTGAAGAGACTGATCGATTCCGCTGGGAAGAACCTGCAAGCAACATACATTTTTTGGTACTTAATGATAGTATTTTGATGTGGTTGGGTTGCTACACAGGAGGTGGGATTGGGAGAAAAGGACTCATAGAATCCAGGAATTGTGGGAGTGGAAGAGAGACGAGCCAATCTCTTCCGCCTGCAAGGAAACCAAATATATCAAAGGATCACCAAGAATGCTCCCACCAGAGCAAGCCACTTCTATATAAACAGAGACAATCCTCCTCGCTTCTAGCACTGATGCAGATACTTAATTGGGTCATGAAATGTCTGCAAGAAAACAACCAAGCTCAGAGAGCTCAAGGATCCCATAGTCCACTTCCTCTCCTCCTCCTCCTCCTCTCTGCAAACCCCACTCTCTTCTAGACTTGATGTTGTTACCTAGTTGGGTCATGAAACATCTGCAAGAAAACTACCAAACTCAGAGAGCACCAAGGACCCCACAGGCGTTGTCCTCCTCCTCCTCCTCCTCCTCCTCCTCCTCCTCCTCCTCCTCCTCCTCCTCCTCCTCCTCCTCCTCCTCCTCCTCCTCTTCCTCCTCCTCTTCACAAACCCCATTCCATTCTAGCACTGATGATGTTAACTAGTTGGGTCATGAAACGTCTGCAGGAAAACCACCAAACTCAGAGAGCACCAAGGACCCCACAGGCATTGTCCTCCTCCTCCTCCTCCTCCTCCTCACAAACCCCATTCCATTCTAGCACTGATGATGTTAACTAGTTGGGTCATGAAACATCCACAAGAAAACCACCAAGCTCAGAGAGCACCAAGGACCCCACTCTTCTATTCCCTGGGGAACCATCTACCCAGCATTCACACTTTCAGGAAATTCTATCACCCAGATAGAAGTTTCCTCTCTGCCGGACAGGCGACTGGGGCTGCCGTGAGCTCCTTGTCATTGCAAGCGGTTTATTGCGGGTCAGGCATCCACCTCCTGTTTCTAAATGCTCCCATCAGCAATCGAGGGTTGCTGGCCAGTGGTTCAGAAGACCTCCCCCCCCCCTCCCCAGGGGCCCATTTTCACAACCTGATCTGCAATTAAGGAAACAATAACTAAAATTAAAACAGCTTGCTTTACGGGCTGGGTGCTCAATAATTAAAGAAGGGATTCTGGAGAGGTGGAAAGTAAGGGAGGAAGAGCACGCCACAAGAAACCCAACAGAGGAGGGAGACTGCAGAAAAGAGCCGGGGGTGCATGATATGATATGATATGATATGATATGATATGATATGATATGATATGATATGATATGGCATGGCATGGCATGGCATGGCATGGCATGGCATGGCATGGCATGGCATAACATAACATAACATAACATAACATAACATAACATAACATAACATAACAAAACATAACAAAACATAAGAGTTGGAAGGGACCTTGGAGGTCTTCTAGTCCAACCCCCTGCCCAGGCAGGAAACCCTACACCACTTCAGACAAATGGTTATCCAACCTCTTCTTAAAAACTTCCAGTCTTGGAGCATTCACAACTTCTGGAGGCAAGTCGTTCCACTGATGAATTGTTCTCACTGTCAGGAAGTTTCTCCTTAGTTCTAAGTTGTTTCTCTCCTTGGTTAGTTTCCACCCATTGCTTCTCCTCCTGCCCTCAGGTGCTTTGGAGAAGAGCTTGACTCCCGCTTCTTTGGGGCAGCCCTTGAGATATTGGAAGACTGCTATCATGTCACCCCTAGTCCTTCTTTTCATCAAACTAGACATACCCAGTTCCTGCAACCGTTCTTCATATGTTTTAGCCTCCAGTCCCCTAATCATCTTTGTTGTCCTTCTCTGCACTCTTTCGAGAGTCTCCACATCCTTTTTACATTGTGGCAACCAAAACTGAATGCAGCATTCCAAGTGTGGCCTTACCAAGGACTTATAAAGCGGTATTAACACTTCACGGGATCTTGATTCTATCCCTCTGTTGATGCAGCCCAGAACTGTGTTGGCTTTTTTGGCAGCTGCTGCACACGGCTGGCTCCTATCTAAATGGTTGTCCATGCCAAGATCCTTCTCGCAATTACTACTATTGAGCAAGGTACCACCTATACTGTACCTGTGCATTTGGTTTTTCTTGCCTAAATGTAGAACCTTGCTTTTTTCTCCATTGAATTTCATTTTATTAGATGGCCATCATAAATTCACTCCTGGTGAAGAAGGAAGATGATTAATGGAGGCTGTAGAAAGATGGAGGAAGTTTTGGGTCTCCTTTAACGATAGTTGGATGTCTTAGAGCAGTGTTTCACAACCTCTGCAACTTTAGGATGGGTGGACTTCAACTCCCCGAGAGCATCAAGGACCCCACAATTGACATATTGATGATGTGACCCAGTTGGATCACCAACAACCAAGAGAGTACCAAGGACCCCACAATCAACCTCCTCCACTCTGCAAACTCCCTCCTTTCTAGAACGGATGACGTTACCTACTTTGGTAATGAAACGTCTGCAGTAGCAACTAAGCTTTGATAACACCAGTTGTGGCCCACCAACTGCCAGTGGAACTGGCAGCAGACTCGGACAGTGAGGAGGTTGGGGAGGAACTTGGGCCGGTTCTAGAACCTGGGGAAGGCTCTGATGGATGCTCTGTGTCAGATGCAGAGATAGAGTCAGGACCGTCCGACATTTCCCAGCCACCGGAGAGGCAGCTGTCTTCGGAAGCTGAGACAAATGGGGAGGAAGAACAGCTGGGGCCTGTTAAAGTTGCACGCATGCGCAGAGCTGTTAGGAGAGGAGAACAACAGAGGACAAGGAGTCGACTCCGGAAGCAAAGCACATGTGGACGCTGAATGGCCCCTCCCTGGCTGGGGAATAAATAGAAGGAAAAGGGGAGTGGTTGTCGTAGGAGACAACTGTTCGGATTTCTGAAGATTTTGCTCATGGTGTTTCGTGCCACAAAGACTGCTTGCCAGAACTTAATTTGCAGACTTTCGGCTGGGAGCTCACGGCCTTGCAATTATTGCAAGGAACTGATAAGGTCTGTTACTGCAGTTTACTCCTTGAAGGATTATTGCCTGGACTTTTCAGTGGGTGAATGCTATTAATTCACAAGAGGCAAATAAAGAGGGTTTTTCGTGACAAGGAGTCTGTTTCTTGCTTCTGCTAAGGCTGGGTCAGAACAACACCAAGGGCCCAACAGTCCTCCTCCTCCTCCTCCTCCACTACTCTGCACTTGTCCAGAGAGTCACTAACAGTGAAGACTGATTAGAAGACACCAAGGGCAATATCTGGAAGACTTCTTCCTAACCAAACAGGGTTAGTTCCAGGTTAAGGATGAAATAAGCTAATCCTCAATTTACAACCATTCTTTTAGTGACCGTTCAAAGTTACAATGGCACCAAAACAAGTGGCTTATGTCCAGCGGTGGGAACAACCGGTTCTCTGCCCTAATGACCAGCCAGGTAGACGTGGCTCAGTGGTGATGTGACCGTGTTGGCGTGGCCAACTCAACCTCACTCACTGTTACAATGTAATAAGGGTTAACCAGAGAGGCAGTTTCTGTAAGCAGGGCAATAAAGATTAGGCTAGAAATACCACCAGAATGCTTCCTTCCTGCCTTCCTTACAGGATTAGCCCTGTGAAGTGGGAAAAAAATAAAATAAAATTTCTTCCAACAACTGGTTCTCCGAACTGCTTAGAAAGTTAACAACCGGTTCTCCCGAATAGGTGCAAACTGGCTGAATCCCACCACTGCTTATGTCCATTTTTAACACTTCCAACCGTTGCAGCATCTCCAGGGTCATGTGATCAAAATGCAGATGTTTGGCAACTGACTCATATTTACGACAGTCATGGCGTCCCCAAGGTCACATGATCCCCTTTTGCGACCTTCCGGATGAGCAAAGTCAACGGGGAAGCCAGATTCATTTAATGACCACATTCCTGACTTAACAGTTGCAGCGATTCCCTTAACAAGAGCGGCAAGGCAAGTTGTAAAATTGGGGCAAAACTCTCCCTTAAGTGCCACCTTACTTAGCGACATAAATTTTGGACTCCGTTGTGGTTGTAAGCCAAGGACCCCCTGTATGGAAAGAAAGAGAGAGGTATGCAAGGGATGTAGGGAAAGTTTCTGGCTTTATATGCTTACAACAGAGATGAAAACTGCACCCCACCCCCAAAAAAAAACCGTCGTCTTTGCCACCCAGATTTTCACTCCAACATTTTGCTACTTGGCAGCAAAAAGCCCAAATGAAAGGGTAATGTTCTTGAAAACCTTTGAAGCACATCTGTCAACGTCTGGGCCAGATGTGAGCCGAGACGTACAGCAAATAAAGCGGAAAGGCCAAGTTTTTATAAAGGCATCTGGGTAATTTATTAAATTAAAATGTCACGCATTTCTCTTTAAGGGAGCTAATGAGGGCGAAGTTGGGTTTATAAAGCTGTTTGACAGAAGAGGTGGAAGGAAGTGTCTGATGAATGTACAGATCCATCACTTTGCAATTTAGACCCTGATTAAAGTGGGTTATAGACCCGGGAATAGATAACGGGGATATTTATGGGGAAATCAAGGCGGAAGAATAACTAAGAAACACAGCAGAAAGACAGACAAATCAATCAGTCTTGCACAGGGGACACCGAGGCCCATATGGCTGGGCCCACGGGAACCTCCCTCCACCTGTATTAACACAGCTAATTCCCCGTTTTGGAATTCCTCAACTCCAGGAAATTTTTACAATGTTGTTTTGATGGGTTTTAAAACTTTCAGTCCCAAATTATTCTGATTTCAGTGTTCTCATTTTAGTGGGGAATATTGTAGGCTGCCCAGGCAGGGGTGAAATCCAGCAGGTTCTGACAGGTTCTGGAGAACCGGTTGCGGAAATTTTGAGCTGTTCGGAGAACCGGCAAATACCACCTCAGGCTGGCCCCAGGAGTGGGGTGGCAATGGGGATTTTGCAGTATCCTTCCCCTGCCACGCCCACCAAGCCACACCCATCAAGCCACACCCTGCCCACCAAGCCACGCCCATAGAACCGGTAGTAAAAGAAAATGGATTTCATCATTGCACCCAGGGTGTGTCTCGGAGGGAGATGGAGAGTTAAGAAATAATGAAATATAAATCAATAAATAATCCCCGCAGTCCCATGATCAAAATTCAGATGTTTGACTCGCATTTATGACGGTTGCAATGTCCTGGGGTCAAATGATCCCCTTTTGCGACCTTCTGACAAGCCAAGTCCATGGGGAAGCCGGTTTCACTGAACAACCGTGTGACTAATTGAACCACCGCAGTGATTCACTTAACAACTCAGGCGAGAAAAGTCTTAAAACAGAACAAAACTCACTTAACAACTGTCTCGCTTTGGAAACAGAAATTTTAGGCTCCACTGTGGTCTGACAAGCAAAGTCCACGGGGAAGTCAGATTCACTTACCAGACGTGTGACTTAACTTTTTAACAACTGCCGCGATTCACTTAAACGGCGGCCAGAAAGTGCGTAAAATGGGGCAAAGCTCATTTAACAACTGTTTCTCATAGCCACGGAAACTTTGGGCTCCACGGTGGTCATAACTCGAGGATGAACGGTCCAGGAATTCCTGGTTGGATGTTTCCAAGTGGAGAACTTTTAAATTTAAAGGGACTATCCCGAGAGACCGCTTTGGCTGGTTGAAGTTTTTGATTCTCGCGGATTTCTTTTGACGGATTGGAAAGAGAGCGGGGGGGGGGCGGGGGGGGGAAAAAAAATCTCATTTCTGTTTTTTCCCCCCGTCACCAATTCCCGTCCGTTTCTATTTGACAGTCATTGATTCTTCCGTCTCCCCTTCCTGCCCCGAGGCTGTAAATGGTTTTTAATAACTTCAGTTTCATAATGTTGGGTGACAAAGTACCATCTGCTCGGGAGTGGTGACCGAGTGTTGTTTGCACAATCCCTGTCGAAAATGACAGGCGTTCGGAGTTTGGGCTTCAGAAGGCTACAAGCGTCAGGGGTTAATGGGAGTTTAATGGAAGTTGTCAATAACTCCGGTAATAGTGGGGGGTTTCGCACCGGGCACCATCCTTCTGCGGAGCCTCCAGAACTGGGTGGAAAATCAATCAATCAATAGAGTAGAGCGGGAAGGGATCTTAGAGGTCTTCTAGTCCAACCCCGTGTTAAAGCAAGAGACTCTAAACCAGGGGTAGTATTCACTTACTTTCCCTACCGGTTCGCAAATGTGACCATGTGCCCGGCCTTCTGTGCATGCACCCGGCCTCAAAAACGCTGCCTAAATAGGATGGCATAAGGCCAGGGCGGATGGGCGTGGCCTACTCACAATTTCCGCTACCAGTTCAGATGAAGCAGTCTAAACCGGCTGAATACCACCTCTGCTCTAAACCATTTCGAACAAGTGTCGGTCGGGTCTTTTCTGAAAAGCCTCCAGTGATGGAGAACCCACAACTTCTGGTGGCAAGCTGTTCCACTGGTTAATTAACGGAATGACAGAGTTGAAAAGGACCTTGGAAGGTCTTCAGGTCTAAGTGTCAGCAACCTGCGGCTCCAGAGCCACATGTGGCTCTTTGGGCCCACTGCTGTGGCTCCATGTCAAGTGATCTCACCACTAGCTCGCCCCGTCGTTCTCCCTCTCATCCAAGTCACTCTTTGCCTGGCCTGAGAAGGTAAGGGCGACAGCGGGGGATGGAGAAGCAGCCAGGGCAGAGACAGAGAGATAGAGAGAGAGTGGGAGACAGACAGACATAGAGAGATACAGAGATTGGGGGGAGGGAGGGAGGGAGGGAGGGAGGGAGAGAGAGAGAGAGAGAGAGAGAGAGAGAGAGAGAGAGAGAGAGAGAGAGATCAAAAGTTTTGGGATTCCCGGTGTTTTTCAACAACTGGTTCTCTGTCTTAATGACTGGCTGGGTAGGCGTGGCTGGGGTGTGTGTCATGTGACTAGTAGAAGTGAGTGATGTCAAGTTGGCCACACCCACCCAGGTTTTGTGGCTCCCGATGTCTTCTTTTCTGTGGGAAATGGGCCCAAATGGTTCTTTGAATATTTAAGGTTGCAGACTCCTGTTCTCGTCCAACCCCCTGCTGAAACAGGAGATCCTATACCAGTGATGGCTAGCCTTTTTGCCATCGTGTGCCAGGAGGGGTGGTGGTGGGGAGGTTTACATGTGTGCATGCCCACACCCATAATTCTATGTGCCCCGCCCTGCGCATGTGCCCTCCCCTGCTCCTGGCACACGATGGCCCGGTAGGCCCGTTTTTCTTTCTCACCTGGCTCCAGATCCTCTCTATGCAACTGGGGAGGGCGAAAACAGCCTTCCCCACCCTCTCGGAGGTCCTCCAGATCCCCAAAACGGCCCATTTCCCAGCTTCTGGTTGGACAGGGAGTGACATTTTTTGCTGTCCCTCCTCTCTAGGAGTCTCTGGAGGCTGGGGACAGCAAAAAAAGTCACTTCCTGTCCAATCAGAAGTTGGGAAACGGGCCGTTTCGGGCCTCCAAGGGGGTGGGGAAGGCTGTTTTCGCCCTCCCCAGATGCATAGAGAGGATCTGGAGCCAGGTGAGAAGAAAAACAGGCCTTCCCCACCCCCCCATGTCAGGAAACAGCCTGTTTCCGTACTTCTGGTGGGCCCAGAAGGCCCGGAAATCAGCTGGCTGGCACGTGCATGCGTGCCGGAGCTGAGCTGGCATGCCCATTGATATGGCTACACGTGCCACCTGTGGCACGTGTGCCATAGGTTCGCCATCACGGCACTATACCATTTCAGACAAGTGACTGTCCAGTCTTTTCTTAAAAAACTTCCAGTGATGGAGCACCTACAACTTTTGGAGGCCAAGTTATTCCATTGATTGTTCTCACTGTTAGGAAATTTCTCCTTAATTCTTGCATAGATCTGGATAATATGTCTCCCTCTTGGCCTAAATCAGAATAACAGAGCTGGAAGGGACCTCGGAGGTCTTCTAGTCCAACCCCCGGTTGAGCAGGAAGCCTTACACCATTTCAGACAAATGACTGTCCAATCTCTTCTTAAAAACCTGCCGTGTTGGAGCGCCCACGACGTCTGGAGGCAAGCCGTTTACAGGAGTAAATAAGAGTACAGCACAGTTGGAAGGGACCTTGGAGGTCATCTAGTCCAACCCCCTGCTCAGGCAGGAAACCCTATACCATTTCAGACGATCTCTTCTTAAAGACCTCCAGGGCTGGAGCACCCACGACCTCTGGTGGCAAGGTGTTCCACGGATAAATTGTTCCAATTGTCAGGAAGTTTCTCCTTAGTTCTAAGTTGGGTTCAGCAATCAGCAACCGAGGCCCAGACTATGACACTAAGATTGTGTGGAAGTGATGCAGATGGACAAGGAGACGAGGGTCAGTATTGATGCTCTTAATGTATGCGCCGTGGCAGATGCTTATATGGACATCTGCCATTTGTCATGGCCGCACTTCAATAAAGCCAGGCGTCAACCATCTTCCCGACTTCCTTCAAATTTGCGTAATTAAAACGGGATATTTTTTGGGGGGGCTCTGCTCAGGCACAATCTTTTGATGCTGCCGACCCTGACGGTGTGGCGGGATGTTGTGTGTATGTGCGTGTTGTTTTTTTTTTTTTTTAGAGTTGAGCTTCACCTACGGATGGATTTTTATTTTTTAAAGCAGTCAAGTTGAAAATGGAGGACGAAAGGGATCTTAAGAGATCTGAGGGTGGATTCCACAATGGCTGGTTCCTTCCCTAGCAAATCCCCAAAACAGGTGTAATGCAACAATTTTGTGCTGCCTTCATTAAAAAAGAAAGATTGTTGTGCTTTTTTTTTTTTTAAATTCTTTTGGACTTTTGCATTTTAATTCCCCCCCCCCGAATAAAAACAGAAGGAAAAAAAAGAGAAAGGAAGTTGACCGCCGTCCTTTCCAAAGGCTGTCGGACAGTCAAATGGACGGCATTGATCTGACCCGTTTATCAAGAACTTTATTGAGAGTCCCTGGGTTCGATATTAAAAGAGGTGAAGTATTGGTGTGTCAACCCTGCAGCTGACCTAACCGAAGCCATTTTGACCACTTCAGTGTTGCCACACTGGAGCTGAGGGATACAGAGGGGGGGGATTAGAGATAGCTGGGGTCTTGTAGCCAAAACAAAATACTTTCTCTTGGGAACCAAGGACATTCTCACACCTGGTCAGAGAGAGGAGGAGTGATGTCACCAGGCAACCAGACAGCAACTTGATTGGACCATGTGACTGACTGTTTGGGGTTGAGGGAAAAACTTTTACTTTTAATTAGGTGAAAACCGCGGGAATCTTCAGAGTCGGTTTTCACCAGAACTGTGCCAATATGACATATCCAATAAAACTATTCTTTGAGGAAGCTCCCTGCCTCGGAGTTTGGTTTGCTGTTGGGTGTCTTACTTGGAACCCTGGCATGGTGTAGATTAAGAACTGGAGGCGAACAATCGCGCCAGGAGAAGTGTGGCGGAAGGAAAATTCGAAAACATCTTGTCAGCCCTGAAGCCATTTTTTAGGTTGGAGCCATTTTGGGGGCATCTTCAGGGCTGCCACAGCAAGGCTGGTTGGAGCTGTGAGAACGTAAGGGGGGAGATAGAGATACCTGGGGATGTGTAGCCAAAACAACATTCTTTCCCGGGAGAGCCAAGGACGTTCTACCAGGTGTTGAAGAGGCATGGAGAGGCATGGACCAAAGCCAGACAAGATGGTGACTGCGACCTGGTTCGACCATGTGACGGCCTGAAGGGAAGAACTTTGGGATTTGATTTGAGTGGGGAAAACCTCGAGTCCTTCAGTCGGGTTTTTCCCAGATGTGCAAATATGACAGGCCTAATAAATCTATACTTTGAGGAATATGTCCGCCTCGGAGTTTTGTTTCCGTTGGGTGTGTTAACTGGAACCTTGACACACCTTTTCGAAGTTTGAAAAGAGCGGGTGGGGGGGGATAAAACCACAGAGCGGAAGGACAATTTCGTATGGGAGGTGCCACATTACGAAGCGGAGATAGAATTGCTGAGATAATCTTCAACTTCCAACAGTTCGTTTAGTGACCGTTTGAAGTTACAACGGCATTATGACCATTGCTGCATCCCCAGGGTCACGTGATCAAAATTCGGACGCTTGGCAACTCATATTTATGACGATGACAGTGTTCCAGGGTCACGTGATCCTCTTTGGCGGCCTTCTGATGAGCGAAGTCCATTGGGGAGGCCCGTTTCGCTTAACAACCGGGATCCTAATTTAGCATCTGCAGTGATTCGCTTAACGTCGGTGGCAAGAAAGGTAGTAAAATAGGGCAAAACTCACATAACAACTGTCTCACTTGGCCACGGGAGTTTTGGGTTCAATCGCAGCCGTAGGTTGAGGACTGCTTGTATACTGAGTTCCTGATCACTTTTGCAACCCCTGTGATTAAATGACAGAATGACTGGGGTGAGGATTTACATTCCTCAGTAAGCTATGAATTCTGGGAGTTGAAGTCTCAAAGCTGTCAAGGTTGGACATCCCTGGTCTAAACCAATGGACCCGTTGCCATTACAAGCATCTTCACCAGAACGTCTTCAGGCCCACCTCAAAGGTTGGTCCATTAGCAGGATTGGAGCAGATCAGAGGGAGAAGGGAAATTCAAGAGGACGAAAGGGATCTTAAGAGATCGGAGGGTGGACCCCACAATGCCTGCTTCCTTCTCTAGCAGGCCCCCAAAACAGGCGCAATGCAACAATTTTGTGTTGCCTTCATGCTACACAAGAGACGGATCTCCGTTGTTCTTCATGCCACTGGCTACCATTCTGATACGTATCCCCTTGAAGAGCACTCGGAGGCTCCAACTGGTCCAGAATGCGGCCGCGCAGGTGGTTATGGATGCAACTCACTGTGCCCTTGTGACACCCCTCCTGCGCGAGCTGCACTGGCTCCCAGTGGTCTTCCGGGTGCGATTCAAGGTTTTGGTCACCACCTTTAAAGCGCTCCATGGCATAGGACCCGGGTACCTTCGAGACCGTCTTCTGCCACCGATAGCCTCCCACCAGCCAGTCCGCTCCCACAGAGAGGGTCTCCTCAGGGTGCCATTGGCCAAGTTATGTCGGCTGGCGACACCCAGGGGGAGGGCCTTCTCTGTGGGAGCCCTAGCCCTGTGGAATGAACTGCCCCCGGAAATGCGTAAGATCTCCGACCTCCGGGTATTTCGCTGCGCACTCAAGAACCTGTTGTTCTGCCAGGCTGGGTTAGCAACATAATTTTAAATTGGATGTTTTAAATTTTTGGGGTTTTAAATTAAGCCAAATTTATTTAATATTTTTAAATTATTTTAAATTGATGTTTATCTTGTTTTTAAATAGGCTGTACACCGCCCTGAGTCCTTCGGGAGAAGGGCGGTATAGAAATAAAATTATTATTATTATTATTATTATTATTATTATTATTATTATTATTATTATTATATTATTATTATTATTATTATTATTATTATTATTATTATTTTATTTATCAGATTTATGTAAATGAAAAGAGAGCAAAATTTCTGTAAGTGAAAAGAGAGGCTATTCAAGATCTACTGTACAGCAGGAGGGCAATTCTGGTGGGCTGCACAAGCGCCCCCCAACCTTGTTTTAAAATATCTCGTAGGGCCCACTCTTCCAAGGGTTACAGGACCAAGGATGAACTAGCCAGACCATCTGAAATCAGCTGGACAGTCTTACGTTGAATCCAATCCAAAGCCAGCAAGAGAGTCCAAATTTCAGCCTTTTTCCTATTTTAACCTGTAATCTCTAATGCTGTGGAAGAAGTCTAGGATTTAATTACAATGTTAGGAAATAGCTATTACCTAACTGGTTGGGTTGGAAATATATATAAACCATCAATGCATGTTTGCAGTCAAAATGTATTGTATAGCTTTAAGGCTGTAATGCTGTATTGCATCATACTGTATACTGTATTCTTATTGGCTAGCTCTGTAGCCAATCCCCATAAGAGGAAGCTTGAATCATGGCTTATTTTTCTTACTGCATTCTTATTACATTCTTATTGTTATCTCTGCTTCTCTCTGCATGATCACTGCCTGATCATTGCTACTTCTTGTTATTTTCTACTGTGTACTGAACGTTTTAATGCTGTATTTGTTCCTGTTTGCAACTACAAAAAGAACTGTTTTATTGCACATGACTAAAACAACTGGTAAGAAGACTTTGTTCCTGAAATATCCCTGGATTGACATTTTAACTATCTTTATCTTGTATGACCTGGATTGTTTATTGGACTTTGCTTTACTTTTTCCCAAAAGTAAAAGGATATCACAATTTAGTTTGTCTGAGTATTGACAGTGCTTATTCATTATCACTCCCAGCCGTTTTCATGTGCACACCCTTGTTACTCAAGGGTTACTCTGTGCATATTCCCCAACAGTCTTCCCACAATCTCACACAAGAGAAGGAACCTCGGGATCTCATGCCTGAGAAACCTGAGAACTTCTCCATTTCAATGGTCTAAACCAGTGGTCTCTTTTCTTCACCATGGAACCCCTTGAAATACCTTATTTGGTCATGGATCACCCTCCCAACACTTAATATTTAAATCATAACATTTCTCCAAGCCTTCGCAGACCCCCTGTGAGGATATCATGGCCCCCACAGGGCTCCGTGCACCACAGGTTGAGAACCACGGGTCTAAACTCATAGGTGTCCAATCTTGGCAACTTTTAAGACTTGTGGACTTCAACTCCCAGAATTCCCCAGTCAGCTATGAATTCTGGGAGTTGAAGTCCATGGGTTTCAAAGTTGTCAAGGTTGGACACCCCTGGTCTAAACCAATGAAGGATGGACCCATTGCTGCCACCAGTATCTTCATCAGAACATCTCCAGGTCCACCTCAAAGGTTGGTCCTTTGGGAGGACTGGAGTAGACCAGAGGGAGAAGGGGAATTCAGAGGACGAAAGGGATCTTAAGAGTTCTGAGGGTGGATTCCACAATGGCTGGTTCCTTCTCTAGCAAATCCCCAAAACAGGTGTAATGCAACAATTTTGTGTTGCCTTCATGCTACACAAGAGACGGATCTCCCTGTTGTTCTTCATGCCACTGGCTACCATTCTGACAGGTATTTATTTATTTATCAGATTTTAAAACTGACGTATCTGTTATATCCTGATAGAAAAAGACAATTGCATTGAGCAGAGAATGACTGCCGATTCTGGAATCTACAATTGTTTCCTTTTTTTAAAAAAAACACACCAATTTTACATCTTTCTTTAAGTAACGGAGCAGCAGTGAGGGGGAAGCTCCTTCGAAAACCAACTGGAACAGCTACAGCATGAATAATTAAAGTCAGAAGGCGAAACATGCATTACCAGGGGTGAGTGGAAATAATTACTGATTCGTCTTTATTTACAACATCAAGGCAAGAGGTTGCAGAAATGAAGGAAGCCTTTTAGACCCAGGAAACACGGAGTGAATTAATTTCGCCCTGCAAGTCCGGTGCTTTCTCTCTCGACCGTGAACGGAGCAGCTCCGATGGAGATGCTCCGTTCTGCTTTAAGAGAGTAAGCAAATGAAATGAAGGGGAGAATGGTATTTCAGACATACTGTATCCGATGCGCCCTGGATTTATTTATTGTCTTTAAAGAGGCATCTTCTATCAAAGGCTCATTAACTGGGAAGAAAACCATTGAAGTGCAGAGAGTTACTTTTAAGTTACCTGCCTAAAAAGACCAGGGAAACGGTTCGTAATTCCCGGGGATGTATTTTTGGAAAACGCACTGCGCTCTCCGTTTCAAAGGTTGCTTTGCAAATGGAAAATTATACTGCGGGAATGGCCTTGGATATGTGAAAGAGAGACAGAGAGAGGGAGAGAGAGGAGGAGAGAGGGAGAGGGAGAAAGGAGAGGAAGAGGGAAAGGGAGAGAGAGGGAGAGGAGTGGAGAGGAAGGAAAGGAGAGGAGAGAGAAAAGGAAAGGAAGGAAGGGAGAGGAGGGAAAAGGAGAGAAAGAAGGAAAGGGAGAGAGAGTTGGAGAGGGAAAGAGAGGGAGAGAGAAGGAAGGAGAGTGAGAAAAGAGAGAGAGGGAGAGGAGAGGAGAGAGGGAGGAAGGAGAGGAAGAGGGAGAGGGAGGGGAGGGAGGGAGGAGAGGAAAAGAGAGGAAGGGAGAGGAGAGGGAAAGGAGAGAGAGAAGAAAAGGGAGAGAGAGTTGGAGGGAGAGGGAAAGAGAGGGAGAGGAAGACAGAAGAAAGGAGAGGGAGAAAGAGAGAGAGAGGGAGGGGGAGGATGGAGGGGAGAGGAAGAAAGAGGGCAAGGGAGAGGAAGGGAGGAAGGAAGGAGAGGGAGAGACAGAGAGAGGGAGGGAGGAAGGAGGAAGAGGGAGAAAAGGAGGGGACAAGAAGAGAGAAAGGGAGGAAGAAGGAGGAAGGAACGGAGTAAAGAGGGAGAGGGAGGGAGCGGAGAGGGAGGGCAAGAGAGAGAGACTAAGCCCTGGAAAACGGTTTCCACACTAAAAAAAAAAAAAAAAAAAAAAAAAAAATCAAAAATCAATAAGGAAACACCATCCTTTGCACAACGACGTGACTTTTCCGCCCCCTTCAGCAATGAAATCCCCGGAAGAGAAAAATCCCCCTGGAAAGTTTCCACTAACACTCCATGCAGTTCGTCTCTATCATGATTCAGAGGTGGGAGAGGGGAGCTACCGTCTTCGCTTCTCTAAGGGGAGAGAGAGAGAGAGGAGACAATCGTCGGTCAGACAAATAATTTAAAAGATCCTGAAGACGTCCACGCACCCAGACGAGAAAAGAGGAAGGCGTTAAAAAAAAACAGTCCTCGAAGCCCCCCAAGGCCCTCAAATGAAAAATATTTCCTCCAAAATCCGGCTCTCTTCCAAATCGGCCAGCCCGTTCTTGGCTCTGGGGGATCTCCAATCCCAGCGGGGGTTCCCGCCGGTTCTGCTCTGGGGCTGGATCCCTCTGGGAAAGCTGTGGTGATCTTCCTGCCTCGGGCTCATGGCAGCCACCAGGTCCAGGAGAGAAGTCTCGTATCTGGAGGAGAGAGGATAAGACGTGAAGGTTATCTCGTTTTCTCTGGCATGGAGACGAATTAGCCAGGGGAACAGCTTGCCACCAGAAATTGTGGGTGCTTCATCACTGGAGGTTTTTAGGAAGACACTGGACAGCCACTTGTCTGGAATGGTATGAGGTCTACTGCTTGAGTAAGGGGGGTGGACTAGAAGACCTCCAAGGCCCCTTCCAACTCTGTCATTAAGGCCGTGATGGCGAACCTATGGCACGCATGCCACAGTGGCACGTGGAGCCGTATCAGTGGGCACGCGAACATTACTCTAGTTCAGCTCCGGCGCACGCCAATTTTCAGGCCTTCTGGGCCCACCAGAAGTTGGGAGCCTGGGGAGGGCGAAAACAGCCCTCCCCACTCCCCGGAGGCTCTCCGGAGGCTGGAAATGGCCTGGAAGTCAGCAAACAGACCGTTTCCTGACTCCGGAGGGCCTCCAGGGGAGTGGGAAAAGGCTGTTTTCGCCCTCCCCAGGCTCCAAGAAAGCCTACTGGGCCCACAGTGCCATCATGTGCCAAAAGTGGGGGGAGCACGGGGGGTCGTGCGTGCATGCGTGGGGGGGGCGGGACACATTGAATTTTGGGTGTGGGCATGTGCGCACGTACCCCCTGCATTCCCCCCACTTTTGCCACGTGACGGCAAAATGGTTTGCCATCACTGGTATAGGGTCTCCTATTTGAGCAAGGGGTTGGACTGGTATAGGGTCTCCTGGTTGAGCAGGGGGTTGGTCTAGAAGACCTCCAAGGTCCCTTCCCACTCTGTTATTCTGTCATTCTAGATAGGGTCTCCTTGGACTAGAAGACCTCCAAGGTTGCTTACTGGATTGTTAGTCTGAAGTTGACCTCGGTTTACTTAACCTAACTTCCAAGGTTAACTTCAGACCAACAATCAAATCAATTAATCCCCCAATCAAGAAACTGCCAAAGAGCCACCAGTAAACAGGCCTGTTGGATGCTTATCCTACGGTTGGGTAGATAATATATAGAAAACTATGTTCTGTAACTTTAACTGCTACAAAGATGACTAATTGGCTCTGCTAAGCAGACATAAAAGAAGGCAGGAAGTTCATTCACTTCTGCTCCTGCTATTGAAGGTTGAACTGCTGAAAGGAACTGTGTCTGTGTTACTGAAGAGAAATGGAATTGTAAGCAAACTATGTTTTTGTTGAACCGTGATTGTGAAGTGTTATCTTTGTTTTGAGAAACCAAGTTTGTTTTTATACTGTTATACTTTTTATACTTTAGACTGTTTATTTTCTTACAACGTTCAGAGTCTGTGAGTATCTTTTTTTTAAAAAAAAAATAATCTTTATTTACATTTCAGTTAAAAAGAAAAGACAACACAACATAAAGTGACACACAAAAAACAATACAACAATAAACATACGTACTTCCATATAGTACCTTAATGAACAAATATTCGGTACTATAACTCTAAATTATATTCCGGAGAAGACAGAACAGCTTATATACCTTAATACATCAATTAGGTCTATCCGACCTCACTTATCCTATATAATATAAATTTCTCATTAAATACCATTCCTCATCTAATGTGGGTTATAGTTTCCTCTTTTCTAACCATTTATAAATTTTTTCCCAAGCTAAACCTACTTGTGTTTGCTCTCTATCCTGTAATTTTTTAGTTAACATATCTGCTTCCGCACATTCTAATTTTTTTTTTATAATAGCCTCCTCTCTTGGGATATTTTGATTTTTCCAGAGTTGAGCATACGTCAGTCTTGCCGCTGTAATGATATCTATCTATCTATCTATCTATCTATCTATCTATCTATCTATCTATCTATCTATCTATCTATCTATCTATCATATTTGTATACCGCCCTATTCCCGAAGGACTCAGGGCGGTGAACAGCCAAAATAAAATACAGAGACATACAAAAGTTAAAAACTATTAAAAACAGATTAAATAATTTAGGCTTAAAAAATTAAAAACATCCAATTTATCTAAAAAACATTTAAAAACCCAATTTAAAAGCCAATTTAAAAGGGAGAGTTAGGCCAGACCAGCCTGTTGGAATAAAAACGTTTTTAGGGCGCGGCGGAAGATGCGTAAGTCTTGGATCCTCCGTATCTCCGGGGGGAGCTCGTTCCAGATCGTAGGTGCCCCCACAGAGAAGGCTCTCCCCCTGGGGGCCGCCAGTCGACACTGTTTGGCCGACGGCACCCTGAGGAGCCCCTCTATGGGAGCGGACTGGTCGGTGAGAGGCTACTGGTGGCAGAAGGGGGTCTCGTAAGTACCCTGGTCCTGAGCCATGGAGCGCTCTAAAGGTGGTAACCAAAACCTTGAAGCGCACCCGGAAGACCACTGGGAGCCAGTGCAGCTCGCGCAGGAGGGGGGTCACATGGGAGCGCCACATCGCTCCTGTCACCACCCGCGCGGCTGCATTCTGGACCAATTGGAGCCTCCGGGTGCTCCTCAAGGGGAGCCCCATGTAGAGAGCATTGCAATAATCCAGGCGTGAGGTGACAAGGGCGTGAGTGACCGTGCGTAACGAGTCCCGATCCAGAAAGGGACGCAACTGGCGAATCAGGCAAACCTGATAAAAAGTCCTCCTGGCCACGGCCGCCATATGCTCTTCTAAAGACAGCCGCGAGTCCAGGAGGATGCCCAAGTTGCGAACCCCATCTGTGGGGGCCAATGACTCCCCCCCAATAGTCAGAGATGGCGTCAACTGACTATATCGGGACGTCGGAAACCACAGCCACTCAGTCTTGGATGGGTTGAGCCTGAGTCTGTTCCTCCCCATCCAGATCCGTATGGCCTCCAGGCACCGGGACATCACCTCGAGGGCATCATTGGGGTGGTCTATATGTAGTGCCAAATACCATAAGTCCCTTTTTATATTTTCCGGCTTAGAGTCTGTGAGTATCTGTGTGTTTTGCCAAGCAACGTATCTATTCGCTGTCTGATCTGTTGCGCCACTTTGCAGAGGGCAGTTTTACCCTCAACAAGGCCAACCAAAGAATCTCGAAGGCCGCCTCCACCCACACAGACAGGCAAGTCACCAGAATATAAACTGACAGCAAGCACCCCCTCCTTCCTAGCACTGATGACGTTACCTAGTTGGGTCTTGAAACATCTGCAAGAAAACCACAAAGCTCAGAGAGAACCAAGGACCCCACAGTTCAACTCTGTGCTACAAAGACTCTTTTGTATAGACTTGTGTATAAACAGAGATCAAATCCCACTCCCTTCTAGCACTGATGATATAACCTAGTTGGGTCATGAAACGTCTACCAGAAAACCACCAAGCTCAGACCCCTCATTTCAACCACAAGCTACAAATATTCTCCTTTATTGGTACCATTTACCCATTTTACTGGTCTCCCAAGAGAAATCTTGAGATGGACTCTGCAAGATACAGGTGATCTTTGACTTACCATGATTTGTTTAATGACCAAAGTTCATTACGGTACCCAAAAAAAGTGAAGTATGATCCCCTTTCACGCTTACGACAGTTACGTGATCAAAATTCAGGTATTTATGATGGTTGCAGGGTCCCTGGGGACATGTGACCCCCCCTTTTGAGACCTTCCAACAAGCAAAGTTAACAGGGAAGCCAGATTCACTTAACAACCGTGTCACTAACTGAACGGTTGCAGTAATTCATGGAAGGATTATTGCAAGAAAGTCCAGCTGACTTTTGAAAAAAAAAAACCCACCTTCTTATGCGTGTCATTTTTCACTAACTGTTTTGCACCCTCTTATTGAATTTCCCAAATATTATTAATATGCCCCGCACGGACCCTCACAAGCTAATTCGAATCCTTTGGAGAACTAGTTAGGCCTAAACTGTAGAACTTTATGGTCTCAAATGGAGTCCTAAGAGATTTCCTGTTTTTTTTTGTTTTTTTCCTTCAAAGATGCAATTAAATCTCAGCCAGACCCCCGAACAAAAACCGCTCATTAATCATTAATCACAACCTCCAGATCTAATTAAGACGGGCTAGGAATAAACATGCTGTCATAAATACTGTTATTAAGTGTTGAGAATGCCTTGGTAAGGCCACACTTGGAATTCTACGTCCAGTTTTAGTCACCAGAGTTTTTAAAAAAAGAGGTTGAGACTCTGGAAAGAGTGCAGAGCAGAGCAACGAAGATGATTAGGGGACTGAAGGTTAAAATGCTGCTGGAACTGGGTATGTCTAGTTTAATGAAAAGAAGGACCAGGGGAGACATGATAGCAGCCTTCCAATATCTCAGGGGCTGCCCCAAAGAAGAGGGAGTCAAGCTATTCTCCAAAGCACCTGAGGGCAGGACAAGAAGCAATGGGTGGAAACTAATCAAGGAAAGAACCAAACTGGAATAGAGTAGAGTAGAGTAGAGTAGAGTAGAGAATAGAGTAGGAGTAGAGTAGAGTAGAGTAGAGTAGAGTAGAGTAGAGTAGAGAGTAGAGTAGGAGTAGAGTAGAGTAGAGTAGAGTAGGAGTAGAGTAGAGTAGAGTAGAGAGTAGAGTAGAGTAGAGTAGGAGTAGAATACAGTAGGAGTAAAATAGAGTAGAGTAGGAGGAATAGAGTAGAACAGAATAGGAGCTGGAAGAGACCTTGGAGGTCTTCTAGTCCACCCCCAGCTCAAGCAGAGAACTTATACCATTTCAGACAAGTGGCTGCCCAGTCTCTTCTTAATAACTTCCAGTGATGGAGCACCCACAATATCTGAGGTAAGCTGTTCTTAACCTAGAACTAAGGAGAAATTTCCTGACAGTGAGAACAGTTAACCAGTGGAACAACCTGCCCCCAGAAGTTGTGGTTGTTCCATCTCTGGAGGCTTTTAAGAAGAGTCTGGACGGCCATTTATTCTGGATGGTAGAGGGTCTCCTGCCTGAGCAGGGGGTTGGACTAGAAGACCTCCAAGGTTCCTTCCAATTCCAAGGTTATTCTATTGCTACCTGGCTTCCTGCACTAGGAAATGTACTCTGTGGCCCACCTCCAATTTCCCATTTTGGTAGTCCTGTGGGGGTGATGTTTCCAGTCATCTTAGATGTTGTGTAGGAAGAAGAGGGAGAAGAAGAGGAGGAAGAGGAGAAGGAGGAGGAGGAGAAGAGGAGGAGGAAGAAGAGGAGGAGGAGGAGGAGGAAGAGGAAAAGAAGAAGAGGAGGAGGAGAGGAGAAAAGGAGGAGGAGAGGATAAGGAGAAGAAGAGGAGGAGGAGGAAGGGAGAGGAAGAAGGAGAAGGAGAAGAGGAGGAGGAAGAGGAAAAGGAGGAGGAGAAGGAAAAGAAGAAGAGGAGGAAAAGGAGGAGGAGGAGAGGAGAAAAGGAGGAGGAGGAGAAGGAGAAGAAGAGGAGGAGGAAGAATGGAGAGGAAGAAGAAGAAGAAGGAGAAGAGGAGGAGGAGGAGGAGGAGGAGGAAGAGGAAAAGGAAAAGGAGGAGGAGGAGGAAAAGAAGAAGAGGAGGAGGAGAGGAGAAAAGGAGGAGGATAAGGAGAAGAAGAGGAGGAGGAAGGAAGAAGAAGAAGAGAAAGAAGGAGAAGGAGGAAGAGGAGGAGGAGGAGGAAGAGGAAAAGGAGGAGGAGGAAAAGAAGAAGAGGAGGAGGAAGGAAGAAGAAGAAGGAGAAGGAGAAGAGGAGGAGGAGGAGAAGAAGAGGAGGAGAGGAAGAGGAAAAGGAGGAGGAGGAGGAAAAGAAGAAGAGGAGGAGAGGAGAAAAGGAGGAGGAGGATAAGAAGAGGAGGAGGAGGAAGGAAGAAGAAGAAGAAGAAGAAGAAGGAGAAGGAGAAGAGGAGGAGGATCCAGTTAAAAAGAAACCCAGCCATGTCTGCATTTGGGGGAACAAATCACCCCGGAGAAACATTCTACGCTAAGTTTTATCTAAGTTTTACAGCATTGCAGCTATCAGGGAAAATTAAAAGATCTGGGGAGATAACAGGAGCAGCAAATACGGGAAAGATTATTTAAAAGCGCCAGCATTGGAAATCGGTTTATTTGACACCGAGGCACCTCTCTATGCCGGAAAGCAAGGCCAGTTTTATCAGAGAGGGAAAAATGCTCCTTTGGGCTATTATTTAGCGCTTAATCCCCTGATAGAAGAGTTTGTCGTGGCTTGTCAGGTGCCGTCACAAAGCCTTTTGCCTCGAGGCAGAGCCCTCTTTTAACGGCACAAAAGTCAGAGGTTTTTTTTCTCCCCCACATTTATTCCAAATGTTTAAAGGGAAAACTGCCCATTTGCTCTGTCTGGAAGAATGAAGCTTTTTTTTTTTTTTGCACCCAAAGCCAGGGATTGCAAAGTGATATTTGGGTTGTTGGTAATTGTGAACGCTGAAACGAACAGATGCTGGGTCTGTTCTTCGGGTTTTATTTTATTTATTTTTTAATTTCTATACCGCCCTTCTCCCTGAGGATTCAGGGCGGTGTACAGCCAGAATTAAAAAACATGCAATACAAATATTAAGAAAACAATTAAAAGATATATAAATTTGGCCCAATTAAAACTCACTACTAATTAAAACATTTAAAATTTCTTCCTAAACCAGCCCGGCTTGCTTGAAAAAAATGGGTTTTAAGGGCACGGCGGAAGGCACGGAGGTCTTGGATCCTCCTTATCTCTGGGGGCAGCTGATTCCAGAGGGTAGGTGCCCCCACAGAGAAGGCCCTCCCCCTGGGGGTCACCAGCCTGCACTGTTTGGCTGATGGCACCCCGAGGAGGCCCTCTCTGTGGGAGCGCACGGGACGATGGGAGGTCGTTGGTAGCAGCAGGCGGTCTCGAAGATAGCTAGGCCCTATGCCATGGATAACCAACACCTTGAAGCGCACTCGGAAGACCACTGGGAGCCAGTGCAGCTCACGCAGGAGCAGTGTTACATGGGAGTGCCAGGCAGCTCCCGTCACTACCCGTGCTGCTGCGTTCTGGACTAGCTGGAGTCTCCAGGTGCTCCTCAAGGGGAGCCCCATGTAGAGAGCGTTGCAGTAGTCCAGGCGAGAGATGATGAGGGCGTGAGTGACTGTGCACAGGGAATCCTGATCAAGAAAGGGTCGCAACTGGCGAATCAGGCGAACCTGACAAAAGGTCCCCCTGCCTACAGCAATCAGATATTCCTCCAAGGACAGCTGCGTATTCAGGAGGACTCCCAGATTGCAATTTGTGCTCTCCTTGAAGATCAGAGGAAAACCAAATAGGGTGGGCCAAAAAAGTCCCCCTTTGGTGTAAAAGGAAGATGGAGTAGACGTTTCCCCCAAATTGGAAGTTCCTTCCATGTGCTTAGCATTGTCACCAGCATAGTACGCAAATGCACGACCTTCCCTGCATACAGAATATAGAATAACAGCATTGGAAGCAGAGGTGATATTCAGCCGGTCTTGACCGGTTCGCTTGAACTGGTAGCGGAAATCGTGGCTGGGCCTGCTCACCTGCCCCGGCTCTATGCCATTGCACGCTAATGATCGAAGTGCCCGAGGCCACTGTAACAACATTGCCAAAAAGGCATTAAGAGTTGTTAACCTAATCTTGCATAGCTTCTTCTCTGGTAATGTTGTACTACTAACTAGAGCATACAAAACATTTGCTAGACCAATTCTTGAATACAGCTCATCTGTCTGGAACCCGCACTGCATATCGGACATAAATACAATCGAGAGAGTCCAGAGATATTTTACGAGAAGAGTCCTCCATTCCTCCAACCACAATAAAATACCTTATGCCTCCAGACTCCAAATTTTGGGTTTAGACAACTTAGAACTACGCCGACTTCAGTCTGACCTAAGCATAGTACATAAAATTATCTGCCACAATGTCCTTCCTGTCAATGACTACTTCGGCTTCAACCACAACAATACACGAGCAAATAATAGATACAAACTCAAGGTAAACCGCTCCAAACTCGATTGCAGAAAATACAACTTCAGTAACAGAGTGGTCAATGCCTGGAATGCACTACCTGACTCTGTAGTTTCTTCCCCAAACCCCCAAAACTTTAACCTTAAACTGTCTACTGTTGACCTCACCCCATTCCTAAGAGGTCTGTAAGGGGCGTGCATAAGTGCACCAGCCTGCCTACCGTCCCTATCCTAATATTCCTTTTTACTGACTCTTTTCATGTATTCCAATTATGTTTATACTTTTACCTGTTATCTTATATATGCTTGACAAAATAAATAAACTAAACTAAACTAAACTAATTTGCAAACCGGTAGGGAAGGTAAGTGAATATCACTGATTGGAAGAGGTGCTTGGAGGTCTTATATTTGGAGGTAGGAGAACTTATACCATCCCGGTCAAACGGTGGTCCAATATTTTTTTTTTCCTGAAAATCTCCAGTGATGGAGGAGCATCCAGAACTTCTGGAGGTGAGTCGTTCCACTGATTAATTGTTGCGACTGTCAGGAAAGTTCTTCTTAGGTCTAGGTTGGTTCTCTCCATCCATCTGTTACGTCTTGTCCTTTCTGGAGGAGGTCAGCTCCATGGAGTTTTAGGATATTCGGGTCTTTTGAGTGGGGCCCGAAGTGGAGAAGCAGGGATACTCCGAAAGGTTTAGAAGACAAGTGACAGAATTCTGTCAGAGAAGAGGTTGGAATATGCGGTCTTTGATGCTTGGTTGTTTTTGTGCAGACGTTTCATGACCCAACTAGGTAGCATCATCAGTCCTAGAAGGGAAAGGGTTTGCAAGGGAAGAGGGAAAGGAAGTGGGTTTTGCTCTCTGTTTACTCCAATCAAGTTAGTAAACCCCAGCCTAAACAAGGAACCACAGAGAACATTCCCACCAACACTTGACGGGACAAACCAGTTTGTATTTAAATAGAGAGCAACTCCCCCTCCCTTCTAGCAGTGATAATACTACCTAGTTGGGTCCGGAAACATCTGCAAGAAAATAGTCAACCTCAGAAAGCACCAAGGACCTTTCAATCCTCCTCCTCCTCTCTGCAAACCCCACTCCCTTCTAGCACTGATGATGTTCCCTAGTCAGGTCGCGAAACATCTGCAAGAAAACAACTTGGCTCAGAGAGCACGAAGGACGCCACGTTTCACATTCACATAAGCCGCACCCGGGGAAACCTGCCACAAGCCACTGTGCGAGTGTCGTCAATGTGCGAGTTGACTAGGAAACTAAGGAGGAGAAAAAAGGGGCTATTAAACACCACGGCAGAGAAGAAATGCCACAGGGTTTTTTTTTTCCCAAAGCCAAGGCATTGTTGTGGCTCCATTGCCTGAGCCTGGGCTATCGACAGATGCAGACTCTGAGAGTGAGGGAGAGGAGTTGGCAAGGCCTCCCTCTCCAGGACCCTCCTCTCTGGCAATGCCTCCGGAGGACACCGAAGGCCAAAAGATAGGCTCAGAGCCAAGCACGTCCCCTCAGCCACAGGTGGACAGCGACGAAGGAGATAAGTGCTGGCTGGACCCTCAGCAGAGGCACAGGGAGAAGCGTGCGCAGCAGAGGGGAAGGCGTGCCAGAGATAAACTGAGTCACTGGACCACACCCCACAGGGTATAAATGTGGGTGTGGTGGCCGGTTCAGTTTGTGACGAGCAAAAACTGGAAATAATCCATGATCTCTGCGTTACTGGACTTTGCCTGCTTTATCGGACTGCATTTGGATTATTCCTTGTATTGTTGAAACTCTGCCTGTTTTATCGGAATGCTGGCAGTCTAATCTTTGTTTTGTGTGAGTAAAGTCTGAATTGGCAGCTAGCCACTGGGTTGCTGCCAGCTTTATCTTCAAAGAGTTTTGTCGTGTGGCTTATTAACTCCGGGGCGTCTGTGGGGGTGTGTGCATGGTACGGGGACAGAACAGGCATGGAGAAAAGAAATCAAATGAACTTGCATTTTTTTTCCCCCTTTAGACCGGTGCTATGAAATGGCTTCGGTTAGCCTAACAGACCGATATTGTGTTTTTGAAAAAAACCCGACACCGTCTTTTGAATAGACTCCTGTCAGCGACTGTCAGTCTACGTCGCCGAGCTTCGAAAGACGGGACAATAGCTTTAAAGCTTTAAGGTTTCCGCTCGCATTATATTTTTTTGATTTTCACACTCAGCTGAAAGGAGATGATGATTTTGGCAGGGCTTCAGGCCCCAGCTGATATCCGTAGGAGTCAATAAGAGTCCTACTACTGGAAGGGAAAAGGAAAAGAAAAAAAAATAATGAGATTTATTGGCTTCATAAACACTCCGGCAGGAAAGATAGATGTAGATTTCTTTCAACGGGCAGTGCGAGATATTATTCGATCGTCCTCTTTAGCGATATCTCTTCATTTACAGCCTCACAATTTATTCTTCTGCTGTAAATGTCTACCAATACTAATACTACTACTAATAAAAATACTTGGAGTAATAAAAAATAATATTTGGAACATCGTACATCTTAAGAAGGTTCTTGGTTGATACCTAGGACACTGGCAGCAAACAGTTATCAACCATCAGCACCACTCAATGGTATTTGTGATGCATTTTCGAATGTTCAGTTGACTTGAGTTTCATGTTTAATGAATATAAGAGCCTTGGTGGCGCAGCAGACTAAACTGCTGTTAAAGTAGCACTTAGCTGCCAGCTGCCTGCAATTACTGCGAGTTCAATTCTCACCAGGCTCAAGGTTGACTCAGCCTTCCATCCTTCCGAGGTAGGTAAAACGAGGACCCGGTTTGTGTGGGCAATAAGCTGACTTTGTATAAAAAAGAACACCGCTTGGGGGGGGGGGGGCGAAAGCCCTACTAAGCAGGTATATACAAAAAGAATGAAGGCTATTGCTTAACGCATTGTAAGCCGCCCTGAGTCTCCGGAGAAGGGCGGCATATAAATTGAACCAATAAAATAAATAAATAAATAAAGTATATAATAATAAAAAAATAATCAAAACCAAACCCACAGCTCTGGTTCTCTGAAAAGGTGGATGGCATTTCCACCAAGGGTTTGCCTAATCCGGCATCAGAGAATAGCCAGGGCGGCCTTACCGGCTTTTTAATTCGGCACGTTGTGCCCAAGGAAATAAAACGGTTTACGGCCGAAATTGGAGCCGAAACATTTAAAAAAAAAAACAAAACACCAACTTCTGAGTGATTTAATGCCTGGTACGTGAATTGCTTCTCGGTTCCCGCAGCCAATTGCTTTGTATTTCTCACACACTTTTAAATCCTTTACAAAAAATACATGTCGCTTTTGACTTGCAAAGATTCGTTTAGATCAGTGTTTTTCAACCTTGGTAGCTTGAAGATGGGTGGACTTCAACTCCCAGAATCCCCCAGCCAGCACTGCAGAATCCCCCAGCCAGCACTGCTGGCTGGGGGATTCTGGGAGTTGAAGTCCACCCATCTTCAAGCTTCCAAGGTTGAGAAGAGGACCTCACAAAAGGTTGGACTGCAGAGGGTTGAACTAGAAGACCTCCAAGGTCCCTCCGTGGTCAAATTTGTCCTCTTATGGGCTGCACACTTTTCCAACACTTACATGTTTAAATTTTCCAACGTTGGATTGAAATGCTTGAATAAAATGTGCCAGCTGCCTCCAATATGATCTGCAGCCACATGGATGGACATGTGCACAGCCTCACCAACCAAAACAGACGACACATATAAAAAAAACTAGGCCGAGCTCCAAATTGCTGAAAGCCTGGCACTCTGACAAGTCAGCCATCAACAGGCACGTAGAGATAAACAATATTTACATACCATTCAAAAGAGACAGTCAAAAAGCTAAAAAAAAAAAAAAAGGAAACAAAAAGACCAAAACATCTCCTGGCCAGCAGGCAACATCCAGATAGCAGAGATTAACTACGCTCAATCAACAATGACGAAAAGTAAACAATATCCAATCAACTCAAACAAACAAGCTAATGGTAAACTGCAGCCCAATCGAAGAGCCATAAAGAACATTCCTACTAACACTTGCATATCAACAGAGGGCAAACCTCCCTCCCTTAAAGCACTGAGGATGTTACCAAGTTGGGTTGTGAAATGTCTCCAAACGAGCTCAGAGACTGCCGAGAACCCCATAGTCCTTCTCCTCTTCCTCCCCATCTTCTCTGCAAACCTCCCTTCCTTCTAGCACTGATGATGTTACCTAGTTGGGTAAAGAAATGTCTGTAAGGAAACCACCAAGCTCAGAGAGCACCAAGGACCTCACAGTCTTCCTCCTCCTCCTTGCAAACCTCCCTCCCTTCTAACACAGTGTTGTGGCTCCGTTGCCTGAGCCTGGGCTATCAACAGATGCAGACTCTGAGAGTGAGGGAGAGGAGTTGGCAAGGCCTCCCTCTCCAGGACCCTCCTCTCTGGCAATGCCTCCGGAGGACACCGAAGGCCAAAAGATAGGCTCAGAGCCAAGCACGCCCCCGCAGCCACAGGTGGACAGTGACGAGGAAGATAAGTGCTGGCTAGACCCTCGGCAGAGGCGCAGGGAGAAGCGTGTGCAGCAGAGGGGAAGGCATGCCAGAGATTAGCTGAGTCACTGGACCACACCCCACAGGGTATAAATGTGGATGTGGTGGCCGGTTCAGTTTGTGACGAGCAAAAACTAGAACTAATCCATGATTTCTGCGTTACTGGACTTTGCCTGCTTTATCGGACTGCATTATTGTTGAAAACTCTGCCTGTTTTATCGGAATGCTGGCAGGCTAATCTTTGTTTTGTGTGAGTGAAGTCTGAATTGGCAGCTAGTCACTGGGTTGCTGCCAGCTTTATTTTCAAAGAATTTTGTTGTGTGGCTTATTAACTCCGGGCTGTCTGTGGGGGTGCGTGAGTGGAAAAGGGACAGAACACACTGTATATTATGGGCATGGGCACATGTGCACGCGATCCCCCCCCCGCTCTTGGCACGCGATGACCAAAAGGTTAGCCATCACTGGTATAGGGTCTCCTGGTTGAACAGGGGATTGGTCTAGAAGGCCTCCAAGGTCCCTCTCCAACTCGGTTATTCTGGATCATTCCTTGCCTTACAGCAGAGGTGTCAAACTCAATTTTATTGAGGGCCGTATCAGGGCTGTGGTTGATCTGGGGGGGGGCATGGCTGACCGAGTGGGCATGGCCAGCTTCACTCCCTGTTGTGGTCCGCCAGCAGCCTGCGGAGCTGGCAGCAGAGTCGGACAGTGAAGAGGCTGGGGAGGAACATGGGCCAGTCCTGGTGTCTGGGGAAGGCCTGGACAAGGGCTCTGCGTCGGAGGCAGAGATGGGGCCAGGGCCATCTAGGACTGATGTGCGGACTCCGGAGCCTCCAGAGTCAGACAGCAGAGAGGAAGAGAAACAGGAGTCTGTTCCTAGTGCGTGCATGCACAGAGCTGCCAGAAGGCAAGAGCAGCTAAAGCAAAAGGGATGCCTCAGGAGTAAGGCCTGGAGATGATTGGCCCCTCCCATAAGGCTTAAAAGAGGAGCAAAGGCACTTGGGCCCTTTGCAGGAAAGCAACGTTGTTAATTCTGTTCCCAGTCAGCATCTCTGTTTGATTCTGGACTCCGTGGGGCTTTGCCAAGTAGGTCTTTGGCAGTGTGTCAAGGGAGATAAAGGTGGGTGATGATCCCGAAGGACTTTTTGCAACTAATTGGGACTCAGCTGTGAATGAACGTAATTCACAGCTGTTGCAATAAAAGAGGTTTTTGGGACTACTCGTGTGTTTTAATGGCTCAGGAAGCCTAGGTCACAACACTCCCCAAACTGCTGGTATGTTTCCTCTTCGCACTGGATAGACTGGGCCGAAGCTGCACTGGGTAGACCGGGCTGAAGCGATGCGGGCCAGCTCCTTACATTTTCCAGGACAGCCCCATGGGCTGGATCTGACACGGCGGGCCAAATCTGCCCCGTAGTCCTTGTGGACTTGGCTTCAGATTATGTTTTGCGGAGAAATAACAAGGCCTTCCTTGGCGAGATGAAACTCACTTGGCCCTGCTTTTAATTAAACCGGCACTTTGAAAGTCAAGACCCACGTCGAGAGAACCGTCTGAATCAAAGCCAAAAGTACCCGATGCATTTATTCCTCCCTGCAACCCAACTCCCCCCACCCCAAACAAGCTTGATTTGTAAATCCTCCGGGACTGAAGTTACGGTAAGCTATCCTTCTGCTTCTTAACGTGCACTTTGGAAGTCTCTGCTGGACGGGCATTCATTCCAGTTTAGCGGGTTGCTTTACGCGGCCCTTATTTGGCATCCATCATTCAAGGCGCGTTTTGCTTTGGATTTTCGGATGGGAAGAAACGCTCGTGCCACCCCACTCTCCCACCCACCCTTCTGCACTCTTTCTATTCACCAACCTCCTGCTCGTTAATCTTCCGAGCGATCCGGACAGAAACATACATCAATGAAAGAAAAACCCCTGCGTGTAACTCACACTTTCGGAGCAGGAGGGAAGCCAAGCGGAGATTTAAAAACTATGGGCGAAATGCGGTGGGTTAAGCAAGTTCAGGAACTCCAGAAGCCAAGGGATTGAGGAGGGCTGCCGCAGGCGGTTGCTGAGTAACTGAATTGAATAGAATATTTAAACGTGGGTGGGGCAAGAGGCTGAGAAGACACCTTCTCTAGTTTCCTGGGATGTAAAATAGATTAAGAGGGGGGTGGGTGGGAAAGAGATACTGTACAGGTGACCAGGCTGAACCCGAAGGAGGGGTCAAATGCATCATCAGTCATGAGTTCCTTCACACCCACAAGAGATCTACATCCAGCCCAGTGGTGGGTTGCCTCCGGTTCGGACTGGTTTGCAAGAACCGGGAGTAAAACCGGCAGGAGGCCTCGCCCACTGTCCCGGAGGTCATCATTGGCGATCTGCACATACGCAGAAGCAAACACGATCCCGTTGCGAACCGGTAGTAAAGGTAAGTAGAACCCACCCCTGGTCCAGCCCACCTTGAATTCCTGGGACTCTTATTTACCGTCAATTTGTTGGGCTGTTAGTAGCTCAGATTCTTGTAGAATAGAATAGAATAGGATAGGATAGGATAGGATAGGATAGGATAGGATAGGATAGGATAAGATAGGACCGTGATGGCGAACCTATGGCACGTGTGCCGCAGGTGGCACGCGGAGCCATATTAGTGGGCACGCCAGCTCAGCTCTGGGGCGCATGCATGTGTCGGCCAGCTGATTTTCAGGCCTTCTGGGCCCACCAGAAGTAGGGAAACAGGCTGTTTCCTGCCTCTGGAGGGCCTGGGGGCGGAGTGGGGAAGGCCCGTTTTTCTTTCTTACCTGGCTCCAGATCCTCTCTGTGTATCTGGGAAGGGCGAAAACAGCCTTTCCTACTCCCTTGGAGGCCCTACAGAGGCTGAAAGGGCCCATTTCCCGACTCCCGGTGAGACAGGAAGTGACGTTTTTTCTTGTCTCCAGTCTCCAGAGACTCCTAGAGAGGCTCCTACAGACTCCTAGAAAGGTTCCTAGAGACTCCTAGAGAGGTTCTGGAGGCTGGGGACAGCAAAAAATGTCACTTCCTGTCCCACCGAGAGTTGGGAAATGGGCCCTTTCAGCCTCCGTAGGGCCTCCAAGGGAGTGGGAAAGGCTGTTTCCTCCCTTCCCAGATACACAGAGAGGATCTGGAGCCAGGTAAGAAAGAAAAACGGGCCTACCAGGCCATCATGTGCCAGGAGCGGGGGGGAGGGGGCTGCACACGCATGTGTGTGGGCACGTGTGCACGTGACCCTCCCCCGCCCCCCCTCTCCTGGCACACGATGGCAAAAAAGTTAGCCATCACTGGGATAGGATAGGATAGGATAGAGGTGGGAGGAATGCCTAGATTAAATATTTTTTTAAATAAGAAGTTTTTTTTATCTTTTTACACAAACACACACACAAACATACAACGTATTTTTGCTGAACAGAGTATTTGGCCGGTTAACAAATTTAAACAGTTTTTAGTCCTTTCTACTAAAATTACAATTTCTATACCTCCTTTTTGCCATAGTATTTATTTTCATCTATTTTTTTTTTTACCAATATTACCCTTCATTTTCATCTCTTAATTTTAATCAAATTCCATTTTTCCCTTCTATTCTATATTAAACCCCTTCCCAGAGGAATTTGGGAGGAAAGTCAAAAAAAAAAAAAAAAAAGCATAGCAATTAAAATTTCGAGGCAATTAAAATCAAGGGACTTTGGATAGGTGATATTCTTTTTATTATTATATTGTTGTTTTGATTTATTCTCCTATTTTTCTTGTAAAGCATAGTAAAGAAAGTATGGAAGCAGGCAAGGGATGACAGATAGATGCTCTTTTTGTTGTTGTTGTTATGAGTTACTTCTTTTTTTCCCCCTCTCGCTTTCTGCGTCCTTTTCCTTTTTCCTCTTTTAAGTAGGTGACATGATTAGAAGTCAGACAAGAAAGGAAGGAAAAGCTTCCTTTTATTAAAGGGCGATATGATCAAAAGCTAGAATAAGTGATAGAAATAAGAAGAGGGGGAAGATTAGTATAGACTTTTTATATTACAAAATGAAAGTAATAACAAGAAAAAATGTGGAATAATTGAATAATGATAGACTACAGATTAATATAAAGGTAAAGGTTCCCCTCGCACGTATGTGCTAGTCGTTCCCGACTCCAGGGGACGGTGCTCATCTCCGTTTCAAAGCCAAAGAGCCAGCGCTGTCCGAAGACGTCTCCGTGGTCATGTGGCCGGCATGACTCAATGCCAAAGGCACACGGAACGCTGTTCCCTTCCCACCAAAGGTGGTTCCTATTTCTCTACTTGCATTTTTTTTACCTGCTTTTGAACTGCTAGGTTGGCAGAAGCTGGGACAAGTCACGGGAGCTCACCCCGTTTACGCGGCACGAGGGATTCGAACCGCTGAACTGCCGACCTTTCAATCGACAAGCTCAGCATCTTAGCCACTGAGCCACCATGTCCCTTTAATTATATATAAGTATACTTATGCTAATATAAGTATGTATTATTATTAGAAATATATAAGCAGACTGAATGTAAGGATTATGATTAACTTGATTAGCTTTATTTGTATTAGAATGTATGACACCCTGTTGCCACACTGTTCACGCATTGATTTGATATTTTGATTAAAAAGAAAACTTGGGGAAAAAAAAGAATAGAATAGAATATGAATACGAATTAAGAATAGTTCCGTTCCATTTTCTATTCTATTCTTATTTCAATTCCCTCACAAGCCCCTCACCCTTCTAGCACTGATGATGCCACCCAATGGGGTCATGAAACGTCTGTGTTCTGTCCCCGTACCACGCACACACACCCACAGACGGCCCAGAGTTAATAAGCCACACGACAAAACTCTTTGAAGATAAAGCTGGCAGCAACCCAGTGGCTAGCTGCCAATTCAGACTTTACTCGCACAAAACAAAGATTAGACTGCAAGCATTCCGATAAAGCAGGCAGAGTTTCAACAATACAAGGATTAATCCAAATGCAGTCCGATAAAGCAGGCAAAGTCCAGTAACGCAGAGATCATGGAGTATTTCCAGTTTTTGCTCGTCACAAACTGAACCGGCCACCACACCCACATTTATACCCTGTGGGGTGTGGTCCAGTGACTCAGCTAATCTCTGGCACGCCTTCCCCTCTGCTGCGCACGCTTCTCCCTGCGCCTCTGCCGAGGGTCCAGCCAGCACTTATCTCCTTCGTCACTGTCCACCTGTGGCTGTGGGGACGTGCTTGGCTCTGAGCCTATCTTTTGGCCTTCGGTGTCCTCCAGAGGCATTGCCAGAGAGGAGGGTCCTGGAGAGGGAGGCCTTGCCAACTCCTCTCCCTCACACTCAGAGTCTGCATCTGTCGATAGCCCAGGCTCAGGCAACGGAGCCACAACAGTCTGCAAGAAAACGGCGAAACTCAGGGTGCACCAAGGACCCCTCTTTCGTATTCGTACAATTTGTAGGCTTTCCAGACATTTTATGCTTCTCTCCGAGCCATCCCATTTCCATAAGGAAAGGCCGCAGCCGTGACATGCCCAACCTACCCCAAAGGAATTTCACTTGGGACACAATGAAGGATGGTTTTGAATCTTAGGGGGGGAAAAAAAGAGAAAAGAAACAGATTGCAAATAATCTGGGTAAAACGTCTGCTAAAAGCTGGCTGAAAGAATGTCCGTGCCTTTAAAGGAAGGGCCAGACAAGTATACTCCTTCGGTGGAAAGGAATAGCAAACCAGTAGTGATCAATCACGAGGCTGTTGATTCAATATGGAGGCAGCCGAAGAGCGATTGCTCAATCGCAGTTAATTCCGGAGGCAAGATTCATCCCCGAGAATATAAATTACAAGTGATATATATAAAGGACCCTACAATGGGTCCGTCTTTCCCCCCGTGCTTAATTTCTGTAATTCTGAAGACTTGGCTGGCGTGTTCTGGAAGTATATGGCAATCGCTGAAGTCGGCAAAAAGAGGAATTGTTGGGAAAGTTCCCGATTAAAAAGCTAAGGGAAGGTGTCATTATTAAGAGACAAACTGGGTGTGGGGTGTATTTGATCCTGGATGGATCAGAGATAACGACGGAGGTGATCAGGAGTAAAAAACTGTTGTATGGGCTGTTTAACAGAGTGCCTTGAATTTTTAACTTTTTGCAGTTACTTTAAACGGTTGAACTATTTTTTCCTTCCATATATGTAATATAAAGGTAAAGGTTCCCCTCGCACATATGTGCTAGTCGTTCCCGACTCTAGGTAGCGGTGCTCCTCTCCGTTTCAAAGCCGAAGAGCCAGCATTGCTCGAAGACGTCTCCGTGGTCATGTGGCCGGCATGACTCAACGCCAAAGGTGCACGGAACGCTGTTCCCTTCCCACCAAAGGTGGTCCCTATTTTGCTACTTGCATTTTTCACGTGCTTTCAAACTGCTAGGTTGGCAGAAGCTGGGACAAGTAATGGGAGCTCACCCCTGTTACACGACACTAGGGATTCGAACCGCTGAACTGCCGACCTTTCGATCAACAAGCTCAGCCACTGAGCCACGGCGTCCCTCATATGTAATATATGAGGAGTCAATTGGTTTGCCAATAGATGTAGAGGTTTATAAATTTTGCAGCTGCTTTGCAGTCCTAATTCAGTCCTAGGCTACATTAAGAGATGGACAGAATCAAGCTCACGTGAAGTGTTAATGCCACTTTATAATGCCTTGGTAAGGCCACCCTTGGAATACAGCATCCATTTTGGTGGCCAAGATGTAAAACAGATGTGGAGACTCTGGAAAGAGTGCAGGGAAAAGCAACAAAGATGATTAGGGGACTGGAGGCTAAAACATATGAAGAACGGTTGCAGGATTTGGGTAAGTCTAGTTTAATGAAAAGAAGGACTAGGGGAGACATGAGAGCAGCCTTCCAGTATTTGAGGGGGTGCCACAAAGAAGAGGGAGTCAAGCTATTCTCCAAAGCACTTAAAAGCAAGACAAGAAACCATGGATGGAAACTAACCAAGGAGAGAAGCAATTTGGAATTAAGGAGAAATTTCCTGATAGTTAGAACAATTAACCAGTGGAACAGCTTGCCACCAGAAGTTGGGGTGCTTCATCACTGGAGTGTCAGGCTTCGATGCTATCTCAAAATAAATGAACTTCCAAACTGCCAATCTTTAAGGAAATTTTTTCTTTATTTGAGTACAGCAACCGGATCATGACTCTTTGTGGTCAATACTGACCTTTGCCCCCCAATCCCTCCCTTTCCGATCCCCAATTCTCTGCTTCTCATTGGCTATCTTCCAAGTCACTCTCCTGATTCCTTTCCCCATCAGTTCACAGGAATGCTCCCCCCCCCCCCCATCTCCAAGGAGCCCGAATCTTCAAAGGGATTTAGCAGGCAAAAGTTCAAGCTTCATCTTCCCTTTTCTATGTCACCGCTGAGACGCTGACATCGAGGTTTTTAAGAAGAGTCTGGACAGCCATTTGTCTGAAATGGTGTAGGTTTTTTCTGCCTGAGCAGGGGGTTGGACTAGAAGACCTCCAAGTTCCCTTTCCAATTCTGTTATTCTGTTAAGCGGGGGAACTACTATTGTTGCAATGGATTTGTCGGTGCTCAGCTAGCGAGGATAATGTTTTTTTGTTTATTGTCTTTTAAAATTCATTTTTAATTTTTTTTAAAAAAAATTAATTTTAAAAATGTTTTTGTTTTGTTTTGTCTCTGTTAAAAAAAATTCTTTTGGATTTTAATCTTTTCGGTAAAGTTAAAAAATAATATATATATATATATATATTAAAAGCAAAGAGGATGGAATCTACCTATCTGGCATGTAAAAAGAGTGGAAAAAACCCCAAACTGATCAGGAAAAAGGCCCAAAAGGAAGAAACAAGTATTTCTCATAGCTTTAACAGAGGAAAAAGTGACAATGAAGTCTATGTGGTGTAAAAGTATATTTCTTACAATTTCAGTGAGGAAGTACAACACTATATTTTGGGAGGGACTAGAGAGAAATCTCTACAAAAGCAGGATATAGGTGTAATATAGACGGGAGGAGAAATAGGAAAAGGAGCCACAGTTTAGAGGCAAAGGTGCTGGCTGAGAAACCAGGAGATGGTGAGTTCTAGTTCTGCCCTCGGCATGAAACCTTACTGGGTGACTTTGGGCCAACTACCAGGAGATGGTGAGTTCTAGTCCCACTTCAGGCAGGAAACCTGGATGGGTAACTTTGGGCCAATCACCAGGAGACGGTGAGTTCTAGTTCCGCCTTAGGCAGGAAACCTGGCTGGGTGACTTTGGGCCAATCACCAGGAGAAGATGAATTCTAGTCCCACATCAGGCAGGAAACCTGGCTAGATGACTTTGAACCAATCACCAGGAGACAGTGAGTTCTAGTTCCACCAGGCATGAAGGCCAGCTGGGTGACTTTGGGCCAATCACCAGGAAACGGTGAGTTCTAGTCCTGCCTTAGGCAAGAAACCCAGATGGGGGACTGTGGCCCAATCACCAGGGCATACATCTGATATGATGGTTTGCATTTATTTGCAGGGCCTCTGGAGCAAGATGCATTTTTTCCCTTGTAAAAATGTGATGACCGTCCCACACTGACAGTGGTTCAGGGGTGGGTTCTAATATTTTTTACTACCGGTTCTGTGGGCGTGGCTTGTTTTGTGGGCGTGGCTTAATGGTCATGTGACAATTATTTAGGATTTAGCAGAGGTATTGGTCTACCAGGCTTTTAACTGCTTGCAGAGCTGTACCGATCTACCCATTTATTTTTGCAGGCACTGATCTACTCATGTATATTTGCAGGCACTGATTTACTCATGTATTTTTGCAGGCACTGATCTACTCACGTATATTTGCAGGCACTGATCTACTCATGTATTTTTGCAGGCACTGATCTACTCATGTATTTTTGCAGACACTGATCTACTCACGTATTTTTGCAGGCACTGATCTACTCATGTATTTTTGCAGGCACTGATCTACTCATGTATTTTTGCAGACACTGATCTACTCATGTATTTTTGCAGGCACTGATCTACTCATGTATTTTTGCAGGCACTGGTCTACCCATTTATTTTTGCAGGCACTGATCTACTCATGTATTTTTGCAGACACTGGTCTACTCATTTGTTTTCTTTTAACACTGATCAGCTGTAGGGCAGCCCTTTGAAGCCCCGGGGCAAGAGTTTAAACAGTTTTTTTTCCCTCTAGCCATCAGCTGGGACTCAGGAGGCAGCAATAGATTGGGGGTGGGGCCAAATAAAAGGTAAGAATAACACGGTGAGTGGGTGGGGGGCGCCGGGGGGGTGGAAGAACCGGTTCAGTGATGTCATATCGTCACCGCTACCGGCTCGGGAGAACCGGGCTGAACCGGGAGGAACCCACCACTGCAGTGGGTGTAATAAAATTGGGGGTGGGGACACAAATTCTTTTGCTTGAAAAAAAAAAAAGAGATCTTGACAAAGAAAGGAAGTTTATGACAAAACCCAGATACAAAACTCTCAGCAACGTGAAAAAGGCGTAGAATTCATTCTGATGGAAAATTGCCGGAAAGAGAAGTTTGGTGCAAAGGTGCTTTTCACACCCTATGGATCCAAGGCAGCATATGGGGTCTGTGTCTGTGTGTCACGCACACACACACTCTACAGAAATAGGCTCGTGCCCTGTCTGCTGTGCCTTTAATCAAATCTGCAGGGCGCTGAGATTATTATATTCTTCTAAACTTTTTACTCATTTCGTGCCAGTGATTTCATTAAGTGAGATGGCAACATCTTTATTTTTTTAAAAATAATAATAATCAAAATTGAAATGTTTCAATAAACCCAATTTTCATTTTAAATCGTCGAAGGTGATTTGATGCAGACGAGGCAAAAAAAAAAAAAAAAAAAGAAAGTTAAAAAGCACAATAGCATTAGAGCGTTTGAAAAACCGATCTTTTCCCCTCTTTTTAATCACTTTTAAAGAAAGCCTCCGAGGGGGAAAAAAAGGGATTTCCCCCCCCCTCTTTATTGAGGTTGGTGTTTCAATTTATTGACTTTGAAAAAGAGAAAGAGAGGGAGGGAGGGAGAGGGAGAATTATACATGCATCTAGTAAGAAAGTACTTTTGTTAACTACGTCTTAAAAACTTAAGATGCCTGGATAGAAAGAGGCAAAGGAAATGTCGAAAAAATATGTATAAAAAGAATTTGGAATCCAGAAGAAATAACTGAAAGACTCAATTTGGAGCGAAGTGCATTATATTTGTAAAACCGTTGAAATAAAATCTGATTCAAAACCACTGGAGCAACCAACTTTCACTTCCCGTCGCTACGTGACACTGTTCTTCTGTGAGTTTTGCCTCCTTTTACAACCTTCCTTGCCACAGTTGTTCAGTGAACCATTGCAATTGTTAAAGTCAGTCAACCGGTCGTTAAGAGCCGAGGTGGCGCAGTGGTTAGGGTGCAGTACTGAAGCTACTTCAGCTGACTGCTAGTTCAGCAGATCAGCGGATCAAATCTCACCAGGCTCAAGGTTGACTCAGCCTTCCATCCTTCCGAGGTGGGTAAAATGAGGACCCAGATTGTTTGGGGGCAATATGCTATTTAGTATACTGTCTTTGGTGTAAGCCGCCCAGAGTCCTCGGAGAGTGGGCGGCATAGAAATATGACTAATAAATAAATAAATAAATAAATAAGTGAGTTTGGCTTTCCCTGTTGACTTTGCTTGTCCGAAGATCCGAAAAGGGGATCCACATGATCCTGGGACATTGCAACCGTCATAAATACGGGTCAGTTGCCAAGAATCAATTTGGATCGTGTGAACATGAGGATGCTGCAAATGGTAGTTAAGTATGAAAAAACAGTCGTAACTCACTTTTTTCAGTGCCTTTGTAACTTTGACTGGTCACTAAACAAATTGTTGTAAATTGAGGATTACCTGTATTTGGCCAATTATGAACCGGTTCCAGTGGTGGGTTCCTCCCGGTTCGGCCGAGCTGGTAGCGGTGACGATATGATGTCACCGAACCAGTTCTCTTTGTTCGGGAGTTGGGCCCTCCCACTCACCCCCCCGCGTTATTCTTACCTTTTATTTGGCCCCACCCCCAATCTATTCGCTCCCTCCTGAGTCCCAGCTGATCGGCTAGAAGGAAAAAAACTGTTTAAACTCTTGCTGTGGGGCTTCAAAGGGCCGCCCTACAGCTGATCAGTGTTAAAAGGCAGTGTGGTGGTAGACCGGTGCCTCCAAAAACGAATGAATAGACCGGTGCCTCCAAAAACAAATGGTGCCTCCAAAAACAAATGAGTAGACCGATGCCTCCAAAAACAAATGAGTAAACCGACGCCTCCCAAAACAAATGAGTAGACCTGTACAGCTCTGCAAGCAGTTAAAAGCCTGGTAGACCAGTACCTCTGCTCAATCCGAAAGAATTATCACATGGCCATCAAGCTACGCCCACAAAATAAGCCACGCCCACAGAACTGGTAGTAAAAAAAATTAGAACCCACCCTTGACCGGTTCCCAAAGACACTTAATTTGGATCACGTGACCTTGTGGATGCTGCAACGTTAAGTGTGAAAAACGATCGTAAGTCACGTTTTTTCAGTGCCGTTGTAACCTCGAACGGCTGCTAAAGGAACTGTCATAAATTGACCCTGCCATAAATCAAAAAACATTCGGGATATAAATACTTGCCTACAGAGATGGTTTGAGGAGACTGGCAAACTGGAATATGTGGCTGGATGAAATGTTCTTGCTACCCTTACCACTGTGTACGTTAGAAGCCTTAGTAAGGTCACACCTGGAATCCTGCATCCAGTTTTGGTCACCACAGTATAAAAAAAAGACGTTGAAACTCTGGAAAGAGTGCAGAGAAGAGCAACCAGGATGATTAATATCACTCTCTATATATCACTAATATCACTCTATAAACCTTTAGGAAGACCACACCTAGAGTACAGCATCCAGTTTTGGTCACCATACTATAAAAAAGATGTTGAGACTCTAGAAAAAATGCAGAGAAGAGCAACCAGGATGATTAGAGGACTGAAGGTTAAAGATACGATGAACGGTTGCAGGAACTGGGCATGGCTAGTTAGCGAAGAGAAGGACCAGGGGAGACAGGATATAACATCTTCCAATGTTTGAGGGGCTGCCCCAGAGAGAAGGAAGGGGGTCAAGCTATTTTCCAAAGCACCTGAAGACCAGACAAGGAATGATGGATGGAAGCTGATCAAGAAGAGATTCAACCTGGAAATAAGGAGACATTTTCTGACAGGGAGAACAATCAACCCATGGAGCAGAAGTTGCCTTCAGAAGTTGTGGGAGCTTCATCACTGGAGGCTTTCAAGAAGAGACTGGACTGCCGTCTTTCAGAAATGGGGTAGGGTCTCCTGCTTGGGCGGGGGGTTGGACTAGATGACTAACAAGGTCCTTTCCAACTCTGTTATTCTATATTTCTATATTCTATTCTATTCTAGCACACACTCTGCTAGAGAGAAGTTCTCTGAAAATGGGCTCCAGGACGAGTCCGAAAGCTCAGAAGACAAAACCTTTGGTCCCGGTAACCAACCCAGATTGGATCCTCCAACCTTATCTTGGGACACATAGATTCACCTTCCTTCATGAGGACTACCTGCATTGGGAAAGTGGGAAACTAAGCAGAACGCTGTGAGTCACCCAGATTTTCCCAGGAGGAGAAAGCAGCGCATGAATTTTAAACCAGGCAAACTCTTTGCATAATGCGTCTCGGAACTGAAGTTGCATTTGGAGAGGGGAGGCATGTGTTGTCAACACTTCCCGCCTTGGTACAAGACTCCCAAAAGAATCGCTGGAGCGTTTTCGAAGCTCCGGCCTCTTGGCTTAAGCGGAGGGGTGCAGAGACGGAGATGATGACAGCTCAGGATTTGAATGTGGGAGGGGGAGGGTGCCTAACAGGACCACTTCTGGGCATGGAAAGAGAGGGGGGAGGCTCACTTATGTTCTCCATCTCTCCGTGGCTTGTGTTCTGTTTTAAGAAGAAGTAATCTAGGAGGTGTGCCAGGAAAAAGCAGGGATGAGGGTGGGGAGAGAGAGAGAGGAGAGAAGAGAGAGAGAGGAGAGAGAGAGAGGGAAAGAGAAGTAAAAAGAGAGAAAGAGGAGAGAGAGGGAAATAAAGAAAGAGAAGAATGAAAGAGAAAGAAAGGGAAAGAAATAGAAGAAGCAGAAAGAGAGAGAAAAAGGAGAGAAAGAGAAAGAGAGAGAAAGAGGAGGAAAAGAGAAAGAGAAAAAGAAGAAAGAGGAAAGAAAGAGACAAAGAGAGAGAGAGGAGGGAAAGAGAAAGAGAAAGAAAAGAGAGAGAGGGAAAGAAAGAAAGAAAGAGAAAAAAAGGGGAAGGAGAAAGAGAGAGAAAGAGGAGAGAAAGAGAAAGAGGAGGGAAAGAGAAAGAGAAAAAGAAGAAAGGAAAGAGAGAGAGAGGAGGGAAAGAGAAAGACAGAGAGAAGGAAAGAGAAGAGGAGAAAAAGAGAGGAGAGAGAGAAAGAAAAAGAAAGAGAAAGAGAGGGAACAGGGAAGGTATACATACTGGTATATATCCATTGTATTGCATGGCATCACTTCAGTCGACAACACAGATACTTGCATTGATTCTTTGAAGTTACAATGACACGGAAAAAAGTGACTTATGACCAGCATCTCCATTGTCATGGGATCAACATTTAGATGCTTGGCAACTGGCTTGTACTTATGACAGACCCAGCATCCCGGGGTCCTTGTGATCCCCTTTTTGTGACCTTCTGACAGGCCAAGTCAATGGGGAAACAGGTGGCCTGCCAGATTCGGACGATGAGGAGGTTGGGGAGGAACTTGGGCCAGTTCTGGAGCCTGAGGAAAGCTCTGATGGATGCTCGGCGTCGGACGCAGAGATAGACCCAGGACCCTCCGGCATTTCCCAGCCACCGGAGAGGCCGCTGCCTTTGGAGGCTGAGATGAGGGAGGAGGAGGAGGGACAGCTGGGGCCTGTGCCAGATGCGCATATGTGCAGAGCAGATAGGAGAGGTGAACAACGGAGGACAATGAGCTGGATTGGGAAGCAAAACCAACGTGGACACTGACTGGCCCCTCCCTGGCTGGGGAATAAATAGAAGGAAAGGGGAGGGGTGGTTGTAGGAGACAACCGTTCGTATTTCTGGCAAGTTTGCTCCTTGTGAGCTTCATGCGACAAAGACTGCCTTGCCACAACTGAGGTTTGTCTATTTCTCTGACTTAATTGGCAGCCTCCCGGCTGGGAGCTCCCAGCCTTGCATTGATCCTAACCAGCTGATAAGGACTATTGCTTCAGTGAACTCCTTGCCTGGACTTTCTCTTGGGGAAGGCAGTTCTTTCCCAACTTGTAAATAAAGAGGGTTTTTTCCAGTGGTGAAATCCAAATTTTTTTTACTACCGGTTGTGGGTGTGACTTGGTAGTTGTGGTGTGGCTTGGTGGGCGAGGCAGGGGAAGGGTATTGCAAAATCTCCATTCCCACCCCACTCCTGGGGGAAGGATACTGCAAAATCTCCATTCCCACCCCATTCTGGGGCCAGCCAGAGGTGGTATTTGCCGGTTCTCTGAACTACTCAAAATTTCCGCTACCGGTTCGCCAGAACCTGCTTGATTTCACCCCTGGTTTTTCCTTTGCGGGGAGTCTGTTTCTTGCTTCTGAGAAAGGCTGGGTCAGAACACTTGGATTCACTTAACAGTCATCTGACTAACTCAGGGGTGGCGAACCTTTTACTCATCGCGTGCCAAACAGGTATGCACTTCGCTTAAGCGCTGCTCTCCCCCATGCGCTGTGCACGCAACCACATCATCTGCACATGCACATGGCTTTCATGTGGCTTCCCCCGTGTGTTGTGCGTGCAATTGTACCATCTGTGCATGCGCATGGCTTATGCATGAGCATGAATGCCATCTGTGCATGCGCTTGCTGTGTGCAGGTACTCATATGCCCATGCACAAATGCGCATGCATGCACAGGAGAGCTCCGAAGACAAACTGGGTCTCCGGAATTGTGCACATGCACACCAGAAGCCCGAACACCAGCTGGGGCACATGCGCAGGTGAGTTGGACGACAGCTCGAGTGCCCGTTAGTTCGCTCTGCGTACCACCTCGGGCACGCGTGCCATAGGTTTGCTAACATGGGACTAACTTAACAACCAAGTGATTCACGAAGGTCATAAAATGGGGAAAAGCTCACTTTACAAGCGTCTCACTTAGTGACGGAAATTTTGGGCTCGATTGTGGTCTTAAATTGAGCATCACTTGCAGATCTCGCTCTCTTTTAAAACCTAGGCTGGTTGTGAAACCAGAATCCATTTGCCGTTCCGGAGTTTAGCAGCTGCAAAATCTCTGACTCGCCGATGAGACGCAACACGACACCTCCCGACGAGACACAACGCAACGCCTCCTCCCTCGGGGGCTCCTCTAAAAGGGGTTAAGCCAGCTTTCCATGCTGTGATTTATACCGCATTTTCCTGGGCTTCTTTCTTAGCTCCTGAGTCGTAATCAACTTATTGTCACACGGCTGAGTGACGGAAACCTTGCCCAACTGACAGGCGTTCGGATGCACTCAACGATCCCAGGAGGCACCTCATTTTCATATAAAATCCTATCGGGAGTTGCAGAGCTGAATGCAAAATCGCAACAAAAACGTCGAAAAGACAAGGAACTGAAAGGGAAAGTCCCTGCAACGAGTCCCAGCACACCCCAGCAAAAATTTGGGGGAAGAAGGAGGGGGAATGGGGGGAGAGATGATGAGGAAGAGGAAGAGGAGGAGGGGGAGGAATAAGGAGAGAAGGAGGAGGAGAAGGGAAAGGAGGAGGAAAGGAGGAGAGAAGGAGGGGGAGAAGGAATAAGGAAGGGAAGGAGAAGGAGTTGGAGAGGAGGAGGAGGAGGAGGAATAAGGAGAGAAGAAGGAGGAGGAAGAGGAGGAGGAGAAGAAGAAATAATAATAATAATCAAAAAGACGAAGAGGAGGAGGAGGAGGAGGAGGAGAAGAAGAAGAGGAAGAGGAGGAGGAGGAAGAAGAAGAGGAGGAAGAAGAGGAGGAGGAAGAAGAAGAGGAAGAACAGGAGAAAGAAGAAGAAGAACAGGAGGAGGAGGAGGAGGAGGAGGAAGAAGAAGAAGAAGAAGAAGAAGAAGAGGAGGAGGAGGAGGAGGAGGAGGAAGGAGGAAGAAGAAAAAGAAGAGGAAGAGGAAGAGGAGGAGGAAGGAGGAAGAAGAAGAAGAAGAGGAAGAAGAGGAGGAAGAAGAAGAAATAATAATAATAATCAAAAAGACCAAGATCCAATGTTAGATTAATGCAAATATGTGCCTGCCAGCGAGTGTACTATTTGATTAAACTGGCATACATCAAGTACAATTAGAAAGGTTATTTATAACTAAAAAAAAAATACATAATTCTGTATTTTAATGAGGGTGACAATTAGAGCCGATGGTTGCTAATTAACATTAATCTCTTGGCACTGAAAGGCAGGGAGCTTTCGACAGCATTTCGTTCTCTTAGCAATGGACACAATCCCCCACCCCCACCCCTCCCTGCCAAAATGGAGCTGGTAATGACAGCCCTTTGCTCGCACGAATTGTCCATCTTACGCACAAAAGGTTTCTACTCAACAAAAAGACCTTCCTTCCTGGCCCCTCTGCAAAATCCCAGGTATCTAACGGGAGGTTCTCAAGTCATCCAGGTCATGGTTGTCCCAAAGATGCTTCCCACCCCACATCCCCCAAGAGGCAACTGGGATTTCTGGTTTTACTTTGAAGACGTTTCGCTTCTCATCCAAGAAGCTTCTTGAGCTCTGAGCCCGGATAGTTGGCCCCTTTTGGTTCCTTTCTTCTCTGCTGACTGAAAGAGAAACTGAATTTTTATGATGGTGGGCCATGCCATCTCCTCGAATTCTGCCTTTCTTTTGTACAGGCTCTTCATTTTCTCTTCTTTTAAAAAGACAAGCAACTTGGAATTAAGGAGAAACAGAAGGAACAATTAATCAGTGGAACGGCTTGCCACCAGAAGTTGTGGGTGCTCTATCACTGGAGGCTTTCAAGAACAGACTGGACAATCGTTTATCTGAAATGGTACAGGGCAGTGTTTCTCAACCTTGGAAGCTTGAAGATGGGTGGACTTCAACTCCCAGAATCCCCCATCTGGGAGTTGAAGTCCACCCATCTTCAAGCTACCAAGGTTGAGAAACACTGGTATAGGGTCTCCTGCTTGAGCAGGGGGTTGGACTAGAAGACCTCCAAGGTCTCTTCCAAAGTCCCTGTTGGTCTTCAGAAACCATCGGTTGACTTGAACCTCTGGTCACTTAGGCCACTAATCAAGGAGAGAAGCAACCTAGAACTAAGGAGAAATTTCTTACAATAGGAACAATTAATCAGTGGAATGGCTTGGTTCCAGAAGTTGTGGGTGCTCCATCACTGGAGGTTTTCAAGAAGAGATTGGGCAGCCATTTCTCTAAAATGGTATAGGCTCTCCTACATGGGCAGGGGGTTGGACTAGAAGACCTCCAAGGTCCCTTCTGACTCTGTTATTCTGTTAATTAATCAGTAGAACGGCTTGCCTCCAGAAGTTGGGGGTGCTTCATCCCTGGAGGTTTTTAAGAAAAGATTCGACAACACTTTGTCTGACATGGTATAACGACTGCTCCTTGAACAGAGGGTGGACTGGAAGACCTCCAAGGTCCCTTCCAACTCATGTTATTCTGAGAAAGGGACAAAAGTGGTTTCAGAAAGTGATTTCTGAGAATCCCAAAGAAGCAACTATCTCCACCAGCGTCAGGCACCACAACCAGGAGGAATTCTTCAATGTCTTTGAGATCTTTCAGAAGCTTCTGCCAAGTTCAACAGCTTCTGACCTCTAGGTTCCTTAGTGTCTTCTTCTGTCAACATTTCCGTTCTACTCATTGGATGAAGGGTTGCAGGAATCAGTATGTCTAGTCTTAAAGAGGAGAAGGTCTAGGGGTGACATGCTAGCTCTCTTCCAGTATTTGAGGGGCTGCTACAGAGAAGAGGGGGTCAAGCTATTCTCCAAAGCACCAGAAGGCAGGAGAAGAAACAATGGATGGAAACTCATCAAGGAGAGAAGCAACCTGGAACTAAGGAAAAATTTCCTGACAGTTAGAACAATGAACCAGTGGAACAGCTTACCACCAGAAATTATGGATGCTTTTAAGAAGAGATTTGGACAGCTTTCTGTCCAGGCTGGTATAGGGTCTCCTGCCTGAGCAGGAGGTTGAACTAGAAGACCTCCAAGGTCCCTTCCAACTCGGTTAGTCTGTTCCTCCACGGAACACGCTTTGTGTATTAGAACTTCAACAATTTTAAATGCCTGAGGAGTAGTAGCTTAAATGAGCTCTTTTTTTGGTGATCTCCTCTGGAGAAGTCCTACCCCAAAGTCTCTTGACGAGACTGTGAGTCAGTTGCCAAGTGTCTGAATTTTGATCACCTGACTATGGGGATGCTACTATGGTCATAAGTGTGAAAAATGGCCATTAGTCACTTTTTTCAGTGCCGTTGTAACTTTGGTCACTAAATGAACTGTTGCAAGTCGGGACTAACCTGTAAATAAATATGATAGATGATAGATAGATAGATAGATAGATAGATAGATAGATAGATAGATAGATAGATAGATAGATAGATAGATAGATGATAGATAGATAGATAGACAGACAGACAGACAGACAGACAGATGATAGATAGATGCACAGATGATAGATACATGAGATAGATGATAGAGACAGATAGATATTGATGACAGACAGACAGACAGAAAGATAGATGCACAGATGATATAGACAGATGAGATAGATGAGATAGATAGATAGATGATAGATGATAGATAGATGAGATAGATAGATAGACGATAGATATTGATGACAGAGAGACAGCTAGATAAATGAGATAGATGATAGATGAGATAGATAGATGAGATAGACAGACGATAGATAGATGATAGATAGATGAGATAGATAGAAAGAAGATAGAGACAGATAGATATTGATGACAGACAGATAGATAGGTAGAAGATGGACAGACAGATTGATGCTGATGACAGATAGATAGAAGAAAGAAAGAAAGAAAGAAAGAAAGAAAGAAAGAAAGAAAGAAAGAAAGAAAGAAAGAAAGAAAGAAAGAAAGAAACCTCAGTGTGTCCTTCTCAGTTTTGGGAGTCCGACACTCCGGGCGAAACTGAGTTAGTGGCAAAACCAACTTCTCCGCCATCATCACCTTTAGAATTTGAACATATGGGGCCCATCCGACCATCCAATGATGCGTGATAAGAAAGTGCGATACATTCCATATTTATCGGGGGAAGTGTGAGAGAGAGAGAGAGAGAGAGAGATGGCTCCTTTCTGCATAACGAAGTTGGCCGGCCAAACTCCGGGTAAGCGGTATTAATGTCCCGTGGTCAGTATTATTGAACCTCAAAAGCAATAAACTGCGAGTCGATAAATATTACATTTGCAACGTACTTAACATTCTCTCCACTGTCTCTGGCACTTATTACACATTGTAACCGCAAGTCTACAATACATTATTCATATCTGGGGTGTCAGGGAGTGATGGATTGCTGTAAGAGAGGCTGTCCTTTAAATAAATCAACAAATAAAAATGCAAATGTTAACATTTTACAGCTACAACTTTCCCCCACCCTTTCTCCATCCTGGATGGAGGGGGGGGGGAGAATGAAAATTTTCACATTCTATCGACAGCTAGCAGAGGGAACAATTAACAAGCTACACAGTGAGTAAGAGAGATTAATTTGCCGGTGTCTGCTTTGATCACTCACATATGGGACCATATCCAACTTTTCGGGATGTTACCATATTTTTCGGAGTATAAGACGCACCTTTTCTCCCCCCAAAAAAGAGGGTGAAAATCTGGGTGTGTCTTATACTCCGAATATAGCCCCGCCCAGCCTCGCAAACGTAGATTTCAGAGGCTGAAAGAAGCTTCAGAAAAAAAACCTCAGAAACGAAGCTTCAGAAAGAAAAAAAGCCTCTGAAAGGCTTGCATCTAAAATAATAATGCAAGCAACAAAAGAAGAATCAGCAAAGGTTCTAACCAAACTACGTTAACAAATCTGGAGAATGACACCACAGCCAACAGATCAGAAGAGGTTAATCTATATACCAATTCCAAAGAAAGGAGATTGAACAGAGTACAGATAGTCCTTCAGAAAAAAAGCCTCTGAAAGAAGCTTCAGTAAAAAAGCCTTTTTTTCCGAAGCTCTGTTTCATAGGCTTTCAGAGGCAGGAAAAAAAAGTTTTTTCTGCAATGGAGTTTCATAAGTTTCAGAGGCAGAAAAAAAACCCAAAAAAAAAAGCAAGGCACAGAACTCACAATCAACGAACCTGTTGCTAAAATTCACCTCTGGAAACAGCTGGTTGGGGGTATTCCGGGAGGCCGATCCACCCCCCAATCAGCTGTTTTCTTATTTTCCTCCCCAAAAACTAAGGTGCATCTTATACTCTGAAAAATATGGTAAATTCTCCTCCGGGAGAAAGGGGAACGATCAACTTTCCTTAACATCACGTGAGGAGTTAGTTCCTCAAGATCACGTGAAGTGTTGGTACCGCTTTGTAAACGCCTCGGGAAGGCCACACTTGGAATATTGCATCCACTTTTGGTGGCCACGATGTAAACCAGGTGTTGAGAGTTTGGAAAGAGTGGAGAGAAGAGCAACAAAGAGGCTCAGGGGGCTGGAAACTAAAAGCCAAGGCAAACTTAGGCTGCATTCACAGAGGGATAGAATCAAGATCACGTGAAGTTCTAGTACCACTTCATAATGATGTGATAAGGTCACCATTATAATATGGCACCCAGTTTAGGTCACCACAATATAAAAAAGGATATTGAGACTCTGGAAAGAGTGCAGAGAAGAGTAACGAACATGTTTAGGGGACTGGAGGCTAAAACATATGAAGAACGGTTGCAGGAACTGGGTATGTCTAGTTTAATGAAGAGAAGGACTAGGGGAGACATGATAACAATCTTCTAATATTTGAGGGGCTGCCACAAAGAAGAGGGAGTCAAGCTATTCTCCAAAGCACCTGAGGGCAGGACAAGAAGCAACGGATGGAAACTCATCAAGGAGAGATTCAACCTGGAACTAAGGAGGAATTTCTTGACAGTGAGAACAATTAAGCAGTGGAACGACTTACCACCAGAAGTTGTGGGTGCTCCATTACTGGAGGCTTTTAAGAAGAGACTGGACAGACATTTGTCTGGAATGATATAGGGCAGTGATGGCTAACCTTTTTGCCATTCCTGCCACGAGAGGGGGTGGGGGAGGGGTTGTGCACACATGTGCCCACACCCATAATTCTATGTCCCCCCCTTCTCTCACACCTGGCTCCAGAGCCTCTCTAGGAGTCTGGGGAGGTCAAAAACGGCCTTCCCCACCCTCCCGGAGGCCCTCCAGAGGCCAGAAACGGACCGTTTGCCAACTTCCGGTGGGACCGGAAGGCCTGTTTTTGCTGTCCCCAGCCTACAGAGCCTCTCTAGGAAACTGGGGAGGGCGAAAACAGCCTTCCCCATCCCTCCGGAGGCCAGAAATGGCCCGTTTGCCAACTTCCGGTGGGACTCCTAGACTCCTAGAAAGGCTCTGGAGCCAGGGGAGAGAGAAAAACGGGCCTTCCCCACCAGCCCCCGAGGCCCTCCGGAGGCAGGAAACAACCTGTTTTCCTACTTCTGGTGGGCCCAGAGGGCCTGAAAATCAGGTAAGCTCACGTGCCCACTGATATGGCTACGTGTGTCACCTGAGGCACGCGTGCCATAGCTTCTATACATAGAAGCTATGTATACATATACATAGAAGTGCCTATACTTCGCCGGGTATAAGGTCTCCTGCTTGAGCAGAGGGGTTGGACTAGAAGACCTCCAAGGTCCCTTCCAACTCTGTTATTCTGTTAATATTTGCAACCTCCATTCTCCCCATCACCGGGGTTTATTTTTTTCCTGAAAATATTAAAAAGGTTCGTTTTCAGCGTCAAGATATAACATGGAGAAAAGGTGTTTTGTCGCAGAGATCCGTTTGGAAAAAAACCCCTTAAAACCTCATTTAGTTATCCGAGGCACCAACGTCTCCACAGCCGTGTCTCTAAACGGCGCGCAGCTAATTCGCGTTTTTATTTACTGCAAAGTGTTGAGTTGAAAGGATCTGGAGGGGTAAATGCTGCACTGTGGACTACATTCAATACGCAGCTCGGAGCCCGGCGTATTACATCAAATATTAATTGGTTTAAAAGTCCCTTAACGGCCATCTACCTGATCAGAGATACGCTGCGAAACGCTTGCAATTCTTCCTAACAGCCCCACAACACAAATTCGCACGAGGTAATTTGAGGGGTTTGTTTCCCTCACCCCCCGCCCGCCTAAACCCTCTAAAAGGATACCGCTGTTGAGACACGCTCAAAGTGTGTGTGTATGTGTGTGTGTGTTTGTTGCTCAATGTGAGCGTTACAGGAGATTGCAGGGCACGGAAGCCGTGTCAGATGTGCAGATGGTAGAAAGAGCAGGATTTCTCAACCTGGTGACTTTAAGATGTCTGGACTTCAACTCCCAGAATTCAGATTCTGACCGGCTCAAGGTTAATTTAGCATTCCGTCCTTTTGAGGTTGGTAAGATGAGGAGGACCCGGATTGTTGGGAGAAAGAGGCTGACTATGTAAACTGCTTAGATAGAGAGATAGAGATAGATAGATAGATAGATAGATAGATAGATAGATAGATAGATAGATGGATGATGATGGAGGTACATGGGGGGGGCATTGAATTATGAGTGTGGGCACGCGCATGCTTTTGGCACCCGAGTGAAAAAAAGGTTCACCATCATTGTGCTAAAACTTTAAATTAAGCAAAATTAAATTACATGTCCTGAAAACTTATCCCATCCCCATCATCCTCTCTCTCTCTTTCCCCCTCTCTCCCCCTCTCTCTTTTGCCCCTCTTTTTTTCTCTCTCCCTCCCCTTCTTTCTCCCTTTCTCCCCCTCTCTTTCTCGCTCTTTCTCTCTCTCCCTCCCTCTCTCCCCTCTCTCTTTCTCCCCCCCCCTCCTTCCTCTTAAGTCTCCAATATGGTTCAGCAAAGATTCGGTCCCTTCGCAAAGCAAAGCGTGAGGGTTTAACTGTTCAGTGTGGCTTATAGCTACTGACAGATCTTTAACTTTACTGGCACCCCGGCAGCTATAATTCTCCATATTGATTCCTTTAGTTAGTTAAACCTGCAATCTAAGCTTATCACCCACCCGGTGATATATGGAGACCGACCTGCTTGCCCAAGCAGCTTTGGCTGATGAAGGATAGGATGGGTTGAGGGTCTCGGGCAGAAATACACTTGCCCGCTTAACCATTTTCAATTAGAGAAGCCCCTGAGTAAGGGGAAAGACCAGTCCGATTTTTTAACCTGGTCGGTTATATGCAACCAACATTTTGGAAATCTGGCTTATCGATTGCTTTGATCTATCCCAACGGTGCCAAACTCAAGGCCCACGATGTGGTTGGATCTGGCCAGTGGTGAAATTCAAATTTTTTTTTACTACCAGTTCTGTGGGTGTGGCTTGGTGGGTGTGCTGTGGTTAGGTGGGTGTGACAGGGGAAGGATACTGCAAAATCCCCATTCCCACCCCACTCTGAGGCCAGCCAGAGGTGGTATTTGCCGGTTCTCCGAACTGCTCAAAATTTCTGCTACCGGTTCTCCAGAACCTGCTGGATTTCACCCCTGGATCTGGTGCAAGGGGTCGTCCTGGAAAATGTAAGGGGCCAGCCCGGATTACTTCGGCCTGGTCTACCCAACGCAAAGAAGAAACATGCCAGCAGTTTGGGGAGTGGCGTCAAACTGGCCACGCCCATCCAGCTGGCCAAGTCCAGGGAGTGGCGTCAAGCTGGCCACACCCACCCAGTCGGCCACACCCACCCAGTCGGCCATGCTCTGCCGCCCTCCCCCCCCCAAGGTCAACCACAGCCCTGATGCGGCCCTCAATGAAACTGAGTTTGACATTCCTGGCATAAGGTCTCCTATCTTGAACAGGGGGTTGGACTAGAAGACCTCCAAGGTCTCTTCCAACTTCTGATATTCTTTCTCTTCTATGAGAAGAGCCCTGTGGTTGTACGTTCGTATGATTTCATCAACCGAATTAGAGAAGTCTTCTACATTCGGAAGGAAAAATGAATTATCCTAGTCAAGAGGTTAAAAATTGGGCAGCATGGAAATCAGTGGTGAAATTCAATTTTTTTTTACTACCGGTTCTGTGGGCGTGGCTTGGTGGGCGTGGTGTGGCAGGGGAAGGATATTGCAAAATCCCCATTCCCACCCCACTCCAGGGAAAGGATATTGCAAAATCTCCATTCCCACCCCACTCCTGGGGCCAGCCAGAGGTGATATTTGCTGGTTCTACTAACTACTCAAAATTTCCGCTACCGGTTCTCCAGAACCTGTCAGAACCTGCTGGATTTCACCCCTGATGGAAATGCAAGAACAGGCGAATATGTTTGTGTGTTATCATGTAACTGCCTAACAAGTCACACAACTCTCCTCAGCAGAAGCTGCCCAGGGAGGATTCCTCATGTTTAATGTCCACCTTATAGCTGAAGGTAGTCCTCAATTTATGACAGGTCCTTTTTACAACCATTTGGAGTTACAATGGCCCCCCAGAACAGGTGCTGTGTGGCCCCGTAAAGCGTTTCTAGCCGTTGTAAAATGTTGCCCCCATCCTGTGGTCACGGAACCAGGATTTGCGATATTTTTTGTTGGTTTCTGGCATCAAAACCATATTGGGAAGAACAGTTCCCTTAATGACCAGGCTGTTGGCTTAATGACAGTGTGATTCGCTTAATGACTGCCATGAGAAACGTCAAAAAAATCCACCCACGTCCAGCCATGTGGCTGCCTCAACTGATAACAACAATGACTTATGACCGGATTTCTGGACTCCCATTGTAGTCGTAAGTCAAGGACTACCTATGCAACCAAAACTGGTGGTTGCAGCTGGGTAGGAGGAGAACTCAGACCAAGACTCAGAGATCAAATTCTCTCCTGATCATTCAGATATATATGGATAGTCCTCGACTTTTGACCATCATGGAGTCTGTCATATCACTGTCATAACTCATGAAGATTGCTAAAATTCTGTCACCGTCCAAACCTTATGACTTTTTTTGGGGTGGCAGTTATTAAGTGAAAATCATCACAGTCATTAAGTGAATCCATGGTCACTAAGCCGGTGCAGTCATGTGACCACGAGGGGGGAAGGGCAAACTGGGTCATAAGTAACTCGCAGATACGTCCGTCAGAATTTCAAATGGTTCTTAAGTGAGAGGTGATAAAAAAAGGACTGCCTGTATCAACTCCCAAATTCCCAAATGTTCCTAAAAAAGACAAATGGGGGGAAAAAAATGCCAATTCTTAAGGGTCGTTCGGATACCCTTTTACCAACGTAGCAGAGAGAGGAAAGAAATCTCCTGAAGCGCAACTACTTTGCTATCTGGGAAATTAATTTCTGTAAGTACATTTTTCATTATTCATTTATTGCAAATCCAATGAAATTAATATTGTCCCCAGGCAATTTAAGGCTCTGGAAAAAGAAAAAGAAAAAAAGGAGAGGTTCAGTCTGAGTTCAGAGACAGCCACACGTCAGAAGAAGCGGGGGGGAGGTGGAGTCAAGAGAGCAATCAGCCCGGAACTCTTACGCTCCCACAAACAGCGCTAAGTCCGATCTGTCTTCAATTCCAATGACTCTTAACTAGCACCAATTTAGAGCTGACCGTTAGCTGACTCGATTATTCTGTTTAGGCATGAGCAATGAAGATGCTTAACTGGAGCTTAGCATGTGGTCCTGATTCTTTGCATGGCAGGGAGGGACGGAGGGAGGAGATGGAAATGAGAAGAAGGAGGGAGGGAGGGAGGAAGGAAGGAAGGAAGGAAGGAGATGGGAATGAAAAGGAGGAGGGAGGGAGGAGATAGGAATGAGAAGAAGGAAAGAAAGATGGGGGAGGAAGAAAGGAAGGAAGGAAGGACGGGAATAATAACAGAAGGAAGGATAGAGATGGTAATAATTTATTTATTTTATTTTATTTAATTAAATTTCTATACCGCCCTTCTCCCAAAGGACTCAGGGCGGTGAACAGCCACAGGATAAAACACATAAATACAAAAATTTAAAATAGAATAAAAACGAATTAAATAATTTGGCTGAGACAAATTTAAAAATACCCCATAATTTAAAAACAAATTAAAATTTACATTTAAAAAGGGGAGAAGATTTAGGCCAGGCCAGCTTGATGAAATAAGAAAGTCTTGAGAGCACGATGGAAGGTGCGCAGATCCGGGATCCTCCGTATCTCCGGGGGGAGCTCGTTCCAGATAGTAGGTGCCCCCACAGAGAAGGCTCTCCCCCTGGGGGCCGCCAGTCGACATTGTTTGGCCGACGGCACCCGGAGGAGCCCCTCTCTATGGGAGCGTACTGGTCGGTGGGAGGCTATTGGTGGTAGCAGGCGGTCCCGTAGATAACCAGGTCCTAAGCCATGGAGCGCTTTAAAGGTGGTAACCAACACCTTGAAGCGCGCCCGGAAGACCACCGGGAGCCAGTGCAGCTCGCGCAGGAGAGGTGTTACATGGGAACTCCACGTTGCTCCCATAACCACCCAAGCGGCCGCACTCTGTGCCAGTTGGAGCCTCCGAGTGCACCTCAAGGGGAGCCCCATGTAGAGAGAGTTACAATAGTCCAGATGAGAGGTGACGAGGGCACGGAAGGAAGGAAGGAAGGAAGGAATGAGTAGGTGAGGCAGAGTCTGGGGGCAGAGTCAAGAGAGGAATCAATCTGGAGTCATTACATTCCCACAAGCTGTCTGTCCAGCCCCTCATGAATCACCTTATCTAGTGCTAATTTAGTGCTGACTGTTAGTTGACTGATTCTTTATTGATTTAGGCATGAGCAATAATTCAGATGAACTGGAGTAAACGTGTATTCCTGATGCTTGGCGCCTGACACATCAAGCACATGTGACCAACAGAAGGCCACCCGGGATTAATCCGGGTTTGTGTCCAAAAATTGCCCCCAGTGGCTGCTAAAAACCTTCGGGTGCCATCATTCTACATTCATCACTACTTTGTACCCGGGGTCCTTAAGATCACATATGCTGTTTAATTTAATCTAATCCCACTGGCTAAATGATGGACCAATCACCAGGAGACAGGGAGTTCTAGTCCTGCCTTAAGAATTGAAAGCCAGCTAGGTGACTCTTGGCCAATCACCAGGAGACAGTGAGTTCTAGTCCTGCCTTAAGCCTGAAAATCAGCTAGGTGACTTTGGGCCAATCAGCAGGAGACAGTGAGTTCTAGTCCTGCCTTAAGAATTGAAAGCCAGCTAGGTGACTCCTGGCCAATCACCAGGAGACAGTGAGTTCTAGTCCTGCCTTAAGCCTGAAAATTAGCTAGGTGACTTTGGACCAATCACCAGGAGACAGTGAGTTCTAGTCCCACCTTAAGCATGAAAGTCAGCTGAATCAATCACCGGGGGAAGTGAGTTCTAGTCCCACCTTACAGACAAAAACCACCTGGATTAGTTAGGACCAGTCCCTCTCTCTCTCAGCTCAACCTACCTCACAGGGTTGTTGTTGTTGTTATTGTTGTGAAAATAGAAGGAGGAAGGTGCGTTGGATATGTTCGCCGCCTTGAGCGATTTGTAAAAATAATAAAAGCGGGATACAAAATAAGTACCTAAAATAAAATAAAAATGACGGGGGCAGTGCCTAAACCAGGCCTCTTACCGCCAAGCTCCTTGCTGCATTGGGGAGGTGGCTGCAGTCACAAGCTCCTTCTTGACGGCTGTCACTCCAGGAGACGTGGCGGAATCCTTCCCAGACGTCCCTGTGGAAAGAGGGGGAACATTTTCTTGCTTTGTCTGGTTTTTAACAGTGGGCCCACGCAGCGTGCTGTTCTCCAGGGAGCTTTAGATACGGCGAATCAGCAGGCTAAGTTCTTCCCAGTGACAGGGAAGGGATGAAATATATAGTATGGTAGAATAGAAGTAGGAGTAGAAGAAGAATAGAAGTAGAATAGACTAGAAGTAGAAGTTCAATAGAAATAGAAATAGAAGTAGAAATAGAAGTAGAATAGACTAGAAGTAGAATAGAAGTAGAAAGTAGAAGTAGAATAGTAGAAGTAACTAGAAGTAGCAGAAGAATAGGGTAGAAGTAGAATAGAAGTAGAAAGTAGAAGTAGAATAGAAGTAGAAGTAGAATAGAAGTAGAAGTAACTAGAGATAGCAGAAGAATAGAGTAGAAGTAGAAATAGACTAGACTACGGTAGTAGAATAGAATAGAAGTAGAATAGAAAGCTGTAGACTAGAAGTAGACTAGAAGTAGAAAGTAGAAGTAGAAGTAACTAGAAGTAGCAGAAGAATAGAGTAGAAGTAGAATAGAATTTAGAAGTAGAATAGACTAGAAGTAGAAATAGACTAGACTCCGGAAGTAGAATAGAATAGAAGTAGAATAGAGTAGAAGTAGAAGTTGAAGTAGAACAGGAGTAGAATGCAGTAGACTAGAAGTAGACTAGAAGTAGATAGACTAGAAGTTCAATAGAAGTAGAAGGAGTAGAAAGCAGAAGACTAGAAATAGAAGTAGACTAGAAGTAGAAGTAGAATAGTAGAAAGAGAAGTAGAATAGAAGTAGAAGTAGAACTAATTAGAAGTAGAAGAATAGAGTAGAAGTAGAATAGAAGTAGAAGTAGAAGTAACTAGAAGTAGTAGAAGAATAGAGTAGAAGTGGAATAGAAGTTTTATTTGTCCATTTTACGACCTTTCTTGCCACCGTCGTTAAGCGAATCACTGCAGTTATCAAGTCAGTCGTACAGATGTTAAGGGAATCTGGCTTCCTCATTGACTTTGCTGGTCAGAAAGTCACAAAAGGGGATCACATGACCCAGGGACATTACAACAGTCAGAAGTACGAGTCAGTTGCCAAGCGTCTGAATTTTGATATATGCAACCCATATTAAAGAGAGGCCAGGGCTTCTGTCACATCTTTGTGGTTGCCATCTTCACATGTTTTTAACCTGTCTGGCAGACCCCTCGGGTAAACATAGCAAGTTTTGATTTGGTATTCAGATTTAGCATTTATTCATTCGTTCGTTCGTTCATTTTTATTTATCAAATTTTCAAACCTTTGTCAT